>CM047391.1:916322-926322 GCA_026123125.1 Chironomus striatipennis | reverse complement strand
TTCAAAAATTCAAAAATTTTTAAATTCAAAAATTCAAAAATTCAAAATTCAAAAATTCAAAAATTCAAAAATTCAAAAATTCAAAAATTCAAAAATTCAAAAATTCAAAAATTCAAAAATTCAAAAATTCAAAAATTCAAAAATTCAAAAATTCAAAAATTCAAAAATTCAAAAATTCAAAAATTCAAAAATTCAAAATTTCAAAAATTAAAAAATTAAAAAATTAAAAAATTAAAAAATTAAAAAATTAAAAAATTAAAAAATTCAAAAATTAAAAAATTCAAAAATTCAAAAATTCAAAAATTCAAAAATTCAAAAATTCAAAAATTCAAAAATTCAAAAATTCAAAAATTCAAAAAATTCAAAAATTCAAAAATTCAAAAATTCAAAAAATTCAAAAATTCAAAATTCAAAAATTCAAAAAATTCAAAAATTCAAAAATTCAAAAAATTCAAAAATTCAAAAAATTAAAAAATTAAAAAATTCAAAAATTAATAAATTAAAAAATTAAAAAATTCAAAAATTAAAAAATTAAAAAATTCAAAAATTCAAAAATTCAAAAATTCAAAAATTCAAAAATTCAAAAATTCAAAAATTCAAAAATTCAAAAATTCAAAAATTCAAAAATTCAAAAATTCAAAAATTCAAAAATTCAAAAATTCAAAAATTCAAAAATTCAAAAATTCAAAAATTCAAAACTTTCATATTTGATAAATTTCTTCAAATTTTTTGGCTTACATCTTGAAACTTACAAAAGTCCAACCATTAAGTGCCTTAAATTCCTCAATTATTGGCCATTTATCATCTATTCCATACATCTAGTCACAATCTCATCAATGATTGCCATGGAAATTTACAATTGGACACAAATGACTGAAAAGATTTTCTGGGAAAAATATCCGGGAATTTTTATGAAATCTGTAATAAATTACAAAATTAAGAGTTTTTAAATATATTTATGGCTGAACGACTGAACTAAGTAAGAAAAAAATCGTAAATTTTCACATTTGGACTCAATTTTGAAGTACTAATTGATGTTTTTGGATATGGCAATGTGTATACGTTTTTTAGGTCTATTTATAAGCTACAATAACCACAAGTTTCTAGAATTTTTAAGACTGAACTGTAGGCACAGGAGGTCATAACGTCCAAAAAATGCCGATTTTTTTTTGACTTTTTCGAGATTTTGACTATCTAAAATAGGTTTAAAAATATTTTTGGTATTTTTCCCTTAAAATTCTGGCAATAATTGATCAAAAACAGAAAAGTTTAAAAAAAATCCATCCACACTATGAACCACACGAATTTTTTCAAAATTTAGGTTTGTGGGGGGTGTACTGGTGGCTAATAAAGTTTTTTGCATTTTTTCTCAACAAAATTTCATATTTTATTGATTCTGATCAAAAAAATTCAAATCGCAATTTTTGTGAAATTTTACAAATGTATTTTGGAATAATCGGCGAAACTATGCTTAAAAAACACACTATTTCGGTAGTTTCTCAGATCCATCTACATGGATCGGCACCAACATGTGAGGTGCACATTTGGGTGACAATACGGTTATTTTGAGAGATTTTTGACCAAAAATGGTGAAACGTGAAACGGTGTGAATATAAAAACTTTAAAATTTTACATTGAAAATGAGAGGGGGATCGATCCCCAAAAGATCGAACCCTCCTGCTGGCTACGCTCTTGAGTCGATTCTCACCCATTTTCCTTCACTTTCATCACTTTGGGTGGAATGTGGAATGGTTTTTTGTTTAAATTAAATTGTTTTTTTTTTTTAATTAATGAAATTTATTTTCAGGACGGAAATTTCATCACATTAATAACAAATAACCAGCTCAACGCAGGAAATTTAGTTGAAAGTTTTAATGAAAATTTGCTACTTCAAAAGTTGCATCAAAAAATTGAATTTAGTCCAAAAGAAATTTTCTCATTTGACTTTGAATTTATTGTTGAAGCTATTACGTTTGCTATTTCATATGACATAACTTTTATTCAATTTTATGCATATTAAAATGTTTTGAAGCTATGAGATCAATTTGCTGTAAAATGATTAAATATTTGTTAAGATTTTAAAATTCATCATGAAATTCATAAAAAGGACAAAAATTCTGAAAAAAAACAGCAAAAAGAAAAAAAGTAAAATAAAAAAACAAAATAATATTTCATTGCTGTGCGTATAAAGACGCTTTATTTTGCATGTGACAACAAAATTCCATATTACAAAAATTTTGTCTCAGGAAAACAACAAAATAAAGACTTAGTGCAGGGGGATAGACGAAAGTGACTCTACGTTGAAATTTCCATGTAATTAATAGTAGAATATAAAAAATCAAAATGTCTCCGAAAAATAGGATAGCGTAGAAGATAGAGGAAAGTAGAAGGTTAATTATATGTCCAATTTTTCTATTATCTAATCACCACTGTACTTAACGATACGATTACTTAACATGTAGACTTATAGGAGCTTAAAATAGTGAGGAATTTAAAAATTTAGTTTCTAGTAGTAATTTAGGAGTTGAGGACATCTTCCAAGCCTTTAACAGCATCTTGAAGTGCCTTTCCAAACTTTTCCTTCTTTTCAGCAGTCAATGGTTTGCCGTCAACTTCAACACTTCCAGCTTCAAAGTTTCCGCCTTGTGGTTTGAAGAGTTTAGCCAAAATGTCAAACATTCCAGATTTCTTGTTGTTGGATTCTTCACATTCGGGGAATTTAGCTCCATCGCAATTGCAGTTCTTCTTGCAGCAATCCTTGTCATAGACATCACGATAGAAGTATTTGAGTAATACATCAATGATCATCTTACGACGTTTGCAATCTGGTGCACATGTGCAATCGCATGGTTCTAGAAATTGAAATTTATTAATTGCAGGTTCAAATTCAAATCTATTCAATAACTTACTCTTAGTGGTGACTTCTTCGTGACTTTCTCCGGATTCGACGCAAGTTGTTGGTCCTTCAGTTGGTGCTGGTTCGTGAGTGCACTTGCAAGTTTCAGCATTGAATTTGCCCTTAGACTTAGCACACTTTTCAGCTTCTCTTCTTCTCATTGCGTCATCGCAAACAGATGGCTCTTCAGAAGATCCTTTGCTTTCATTTGATTCATCACAAGTAGTTGGAGCATTGGTAGCTGTTGTCGTCTCAGCACTTTCACTTGATTCAATGCATGTAGTAGGTCTCTCTGTTCTTGGATCAGATGGTTTACTTGGTCTGGATGGCTTGCTTGGTTTCGAAGGTTTGCCAGCTGAGGTACATCTGCAGTTCTTAGCATTGAATCTTCCGTTTCTTCTTGCACAAGCTTCAGCTTGTGTTCTTCTCATTGCACTACCACATTTTTCTGGTTTCGATGGTTTTGGTCCAGATGGTTTACTTGGTTTTGGTCCAGATGGTTTGCTTGGTCTTGATGGTTTGCTTGGTTTTGGACCAGATGGTTTGCTTGGTCTTGATGGTTTGCTTGGTTTTGGACCAGATGGTTTACTTGGTCTGGATGGCTTGCTTGGTTTCGAAGGTTTGCCAGCTGAGGTACATCTGCAGTTCTTAGCATTGAATCTTCCGTTTCTTCTTGCACAAGCTTCAGCTTGTGTTCTTCTCATTGCACTACCACATTTTTCTGGTTTCGATGGTTTTGGTCCAGATGGTTTACTTGGTTTTGGTCCAGATGGTTTGCTTGGTCTTGATGGTTTGCTTGGTTTTGGACCAGATGGTTTGCTTGGTCTTGATGGTTTGCTTGGTTTTGGACCAGATGGTTTACTTGGTCTGGATGGCTTGCTTGGTTTCGAAGGTTTGCCAGCTGAGGTACATCTGCAGTTCTTAGCAATTGAATCTTCCGTTTCTTCTTGCACAAGCTTCAGCTTGTGTTCTTTCTCATCTGCACTACCACATTTTTCTGGTTTCCGATGGTTTTTGGTCCAGATGGTTTTCTTGGTTTTGGTCCAGATGGTTTGCTTGGTCTTGATGGTTTGCTTGGTTTGGATCAGATGGTTTGCTTGGTCTTGATGGTTTGGTTGGTTTTTGGACCAGATGGTTTACTTGGTCTGGATGGCTTGCTTGGTTTTCGAAGGTTTGCCAGCTGAGGATACATCTGCTTAGTTCTTAGCATTGAATCTTCCGCTTTCTTCTTGCACTAAGCTTCAGCTTGTGTTCTTCCTCTCTATATTGCACTACCACATTTTTCTGGGTTTCGATGGTTTTGGTCCAGATGGTTTTACTTGGTTTTGGTCCAGATGGTTGCCTTGGTCTTGATGGTTTTGCTTTGGTTTTGGACCAGATGGTTTGCTTGGTCTTGATGGTTTGCTTGGTTTTGGACCAGATGGATTTACTTGGTCTGGATGGCTTGCTTGGTTTCGCTGGGTTTGTCAGCTGAGGTACATCTGCAGTTCTAGCATTGAATCTTCCGTTTTTCTGCACAAGCTTCAGCTTGTGTTCTTCTCATTGCACTACCACATTTTTTCTGGTTTCGATGGTTTTGGTCCAGATGGCGCATTTGGTTTTGGTCCAGATGGTTTGCTTGGTTTTGGACCAGACGGTTTGCTTCTTGGTCTGGATGGCTTGCTGGTTTCGAAGGTTTGCCAGCTGAGGTACATCTGCAGTTCTTAGCACATTGAATCTTCCGTTTCTTCTTTGCACAAGCTTCAACATTCTTCATTACTTTTACATTTTTTCTGGTTTCGATGGTTTTGGTCCAGATGGTTTACTTGGTTTGATTGAGATGGTTTTGTAGTTTTGGACAGATGGTTTTACTTAATTCTGGATGGCTTGCTTGGTTTCGAAGGTTGCCAGCTGGTGCATCTGCAGTTCTTAGCATTGAATCTTCATTCTTTCTTACTTTTAAACTTCAGCTTGTGTTCTTCTCATTGCACTACCACATTTTTTCTGGTTTCTGATGGTTTTGGTACAGATGGTTTACTTGGTTTTGGTCCAGATGGTTTGCCGCTTGGTCTTGATGGTTTGCTTGGTTTTGGACCTCAGATGGTTTTGCTTGGTCTTGATGGTTTGCTTGGTTTTGGACCAGATGGTTTACTTGGTCTGGATGGCTTGCTTGGATTTCGAAAGGTTTGCCAGCTGAGGTACATCTGCAGTTCTTAGCATTGAATCTTCCGTGCTTCTTCTTGCTGACAAGCTTCAGCTTGTGTTCTTCTGCATTGCACTACCACATTTTTTCTGGTTTCTGATGGTTTTGGTCTCGAATGGACACACTGGTTTTTATTTGAATGGTTTTGTAGTCTTGATGGTTTGGCAGTTTTGGACAAGATGATTTTGTAGTCTTGATGGTTGCTTGGTTTTGGACCAGATGGTTTAGCGGTCTGGATATGACACTTGGTTTCAAAGTTTGCTGAAAGCAATTTACATCTGCAAGTTCTCTGTAGCATTGAATCTTCTGTTTCTTCTTGCACAAACTTCGGCACCCGTATTCTATCGTGCACTACCACATTTTCTGGTTTGATGGTTTTGGTCCAGATGGTTTACTTGGTTTTGGTCCAGATGGTTTGCTTGGTCTTGATGGTTTTGCTTGGTTTTTGGACCAGATGGTTTGCTTGGTCTTGATGGTTTGCTTGGTTTTGGACCGTTTTGTTTACTTGGTCTGGGATGGCTTGCTTGGTTTCGAAGGTTTGCTAAAGCTGAGGTACATCTGCAGTTCTTAGCATTGAATCTTCCGTTTTTCTTGCAATGCTTCAGCTTTCTGTGTTCTTCTCATTGCACTACCACATTTTTCTGGTTTCGATGGTTTTGGTCCAGATGGTTTAAATGGTTTTGGTCTGGATGGTTTGTTGGTTTCTGATGGTTTGTTTGGTTTGACCAGATGGTTTGCTTGGTCTGATGGTTTGCTTGGTTTGGACCAGATGGTTTACTTGGTCTGGATGGCTTGCTTGGTTTTTGAAGGTTTGCCAGCTGAATTATCTTGCAGTTCTTAGCATTGAATCTTCGTTCTCGCTGCTACGCTGCAAAGCACCAAACGTATTTCATATATTACGCTACCACATTTTTCGTTTCGCGATAGTTTGGTCAGACCTGATTTTTACTGCGTTTGTCAAATGGTTTGCTTGATACTTCGATAGTTTCTTGGTTTGGACCAGATAGTTTTGTAGTCTTGATGATTTACCTTGGTTTTGGACCAGATGGTTGCATGATCTGGATAGCTTGCTTGGTTTCGAGTTTGCCAGCGGGGTACATCTGCAGTTCTTAGCGAATCTTCCGTTTATTGCACAAGCTTCGGCATGTTCTTCGTGCACTACCCTTTCTGGTTTCGATGGTTTGGTCCAGATGGTTGCCAGTTTCAGCGTCCGAATGGTTTGCTTGGTCTTGATGGTTTGCTTGGTTTTGGACCAGATGGTTTGTAGTCTTGATGGTTTGTAGTTTTGGACTGAATCGTTTCTGCGCTTGGTCTGGATAGCTTGGTTTCGAAGGTTGCCAGCTGAAATTTATCTGCAGTTCTTAGCATTAGATCTTCCGTTTTTCTTCTGCACAAAACTTCCTTGTGTTCTTTCATTGCACTACCATTTTTCGGTTTCGATGGTTTGGTAGATGGTTTGGTTTTGGTGTGAATGGTTTGCTTGGTCTTGATAGTTTAACGTTTTTGGACCAGATGGTTTAGCAAAATCTTCTGATGTTTCTTGGTTTTGGACCAGATGGTTTACTTGAATGATGAAACGCGGACTGAAAGGTTTGCCAGCGCTGAGGTATCTGCAGTTCTTAGCGTGCGAATCTTCGTTTCTTCTGCACAGCTTCAGCTTGTCGTTCTTTCTCATTACTACTATTTTCTGGTTTCGTGGTTTGGTCTGGTAGTTTTACTTGGTTTTGAGTCTCCAGATGGTTTGCTTAGTGTGATGGTTTTGCTTGATTTGAATGAATGGTTTGTAGTCTTGATGGTTTGTATGGTTTTGGACCCCAGATGGTTTACTTGATGGATGGCATGTGGGCCTGAAGGTTGCCAGCTGAGGTACATCTGCAGTTCTTAGCATTGAATCTTCCGTTTTCTTCTTGCACAAGCTTCAGCGCATTCTCTCATTACTACCCCATTTGCACTGAACGTGGTTTTGGTCAGTGTTTACTTGGTTTTGGTCAGATGGTTTGTAGTGTGATGTTTAGCGGTTTTGGACCGTTATTGGACACTTGGTCTGGATGGCTTGCTTGGTTTCGAAGGTTGCCGAAACTGAAGACATCTCCCGTTCTAGCATTGAATCTTCCGTTTCTTCTTTTAAAACTTCGGCTTGTGTTCTTCTCGTGCACTACATTTCTGGTTTCGTCGGTTTTGGTCAGATGGTTTGCTTGGTCTTGATGGTTTGCTTCGGTTTGGTCAGATGTTGGTCTTGATGGTTTGTGGTTTGGACCAGATGGTTTACTGATCCTGCTGGATGGCTTGCTTGGTTTCGAAGGATTTGCCAGCTGAGGTACATCTGCAGTTCTGCATTGAATCCTTCGTTTCGCTGTACAACTGTTGTGTTCTTCTCATTGCACTACCACATTTTTTCTGGTTTGATGATGGTTTTGGTCCAGATGGTTTTACTTGGTTTTGGTCCAGATGGTTTCACAGCAGTCTTGATGGTTTGCTTGGTTTTGGACCACAGATGGTTTGCTTGGTCTTGATGGTTTGCTTGGTTTTGGGACTCATTGCCAGATGGTTTACTTGGTCTGGATGGCTTGGCAACGTAATGGTTTTCGAAGGTTTGCCAGCTGAGGTACATCTGCAGTTTACTTAGCATTGAATCTTCCGTTTCTTCTTGCACAAGCTTCAGCTTGTGTTCTTCTCATTTTTTACTGCACTACCACATTTCTGGTTTCGATGGTTTTGGTCAGATGGTTTTGGTTTAGTCCAGATGGTTTGCTTGGTCTTTGATGGTTTGTAGTTTTTGGACCAGATGGTTTACTTGGTCTGGATATATTACACTTGTTTCTAGAAAGGAGTTTGCCAACTGAGGTACATCTGCAGTTCTTAACTGATATTCAGATCTTCCGTTTCTTCTTGCAGCGCTACCGGCAGTATTCTTCTCATTACACCACATTTTTCTGGTTTGATGGTTTAATTGCAGATGGTTTACTTGGTTTTAGATCCAGATGATTTATGGTCTTGATGGTTTGCTTGGTTTTGGATGAATCATGGATTTAGCAGTCTTGATGTTTACGCTTGGTTTTGGACCAGATGGTTACTTGATCTGGATGTGACTTGTAGTTTCGAAGGTTGCCAGCTGGGTATCTATATGGTTCTTAGCATTGAATCTTCCGTTTCACAACACGTGCACAAACTTCTAAACATGTTCTTCATTGCACTACCACATTTTCTGGTTTTACCGATGGTTTTGGTCCAGATGTTCTGGTTTTGAGATCAGATCGTTTGTAGTCTTGATGGTTTGCTTGGTTTGGACCAGATGGTTTGCTTGAGATGTGATGGTTTAGCGGTTTTTGGACCAATTGGTTCACTTAGTGCCAGTTGGCTTGCTTGGTTTCGAGGGTTTGCCAGCTGAAGGGCACATCTGGTTCTGCTTGTCGGGTATCTTCGTTCTTCTTGCACAAGCTTCGCTTGTGTTCTTCTTACACCCACCACATTTTTTCTGGTTTCGATGGTTTTGGTCAAGATGGTTTACTTGGTTTTGAGTCAGATGGTTTGTAGTCTTGATGGTTTGCTTGGTTTGGACCAGATGGATTTTACTGGTCTGGATAGGCACTTGGTTTCGAGTTTGCCAGCTGAAGTACATCTGCAGTTCTTGTAATTGAATCCGTTTCTTCTATTACTGACTTCAGCTTGTGTTCTTCTCGATGCACTGCATTTTTCTGGTTTCGATGGTTTTGGTCCAGATGGTTTACTTGGTTTTGTGGTCCAGATGGTTTGCTTGGTCTTGATGGTTTGCTTGGTTTTGGACCAGATGGTTTGCTTGGTCTTGATGTGGTTTTGCTTGGTTTTGGACCAGATGGTTTACTTTTGGTACTGGATGGCTTGCTTGGTTTCGAAGGATTTTAATTTATCTACACAGTTCTTAGCATTGAATCTTGTTCTTCTTGCACAAGCTTCAGCTTATGTTCTTCCTCATTGCACTACCACATTTTTCTGGACACCGATGGTTTTGGTCAGATGGTTTACTTGGTTTAGTCAGTCTGGTTTGTAGTTTTGGACCAGATGGTTTACTTGGTCTGGATGGCTTTAGCGGTTTCGTGAAAGTTGCCAGCTGAGGGGTACATCTGCAGTTCTTAGCATTGAATCTTCCGTTTCTTCTTGCACAAGCTTTTTCTCAGCTTGTGTTCTTCTCATTGCACTACCACACATTTACCTTTCTTGGTTTTCGATGGTTTTGGTCCAGATGGTTTACTTGGTTTTGGTCCAGATGGTTTGCTTGTCTTCTTGATGGTTTGCTTGGTTTTTGGACCAGATGGTTTGCTTGGTCTTGGATGGTTTGCCTTGGTTTTGGACCAGATGGTTTACTTGGTCTGGATGGCTTGCTTGGTTTCTGAAGGTTTGCCAGTATTGAGGGTACATCTGCAGTTCTTAGCATTGAATCTTCCGTTTCTTCTTGCACAAGCTTCAGCTTGTGTTCTTCTCATTGCACTACCACATTTTTCTGGTTTCGATGGTTTTGGTCCAGATGGTTTACTTGGTTTTGGTCCAGATGGTTTGCTTGGTCTTGATGGTTTGCTTGGTTTTGGACCAGATGGTTTACTTGGTCTGGATGGCTTGCTTGGTTTTGGACCAGATGGTTTTACTTGAATGAACGCAGTCTGGATGGCTTGCTTGGTTTCGAAGGTTTGCCAGCTGAGGTACATCTGCAGTTCTTAGCATTGAATCTTCCGTTTCTTCTTGCACAAGCTTCAGCTTGTCATTTCTTCTCTATTGCACTACCACACATTTTTCTGGTTTCCCGATGGTTTTGGTCCAGATGGTTTACTTGGTTTTGGTCCAGATGGTTTGCTTGAAGTCTTGATGGTTTGCTATGGTTTTGGACCAGATGGTTTACTTGGTCTGGATAAACTTGGTTTTGGACCAGATGGTTTACTTGGTCTGGATGG
>CM047391.1:697597-915822 GCA_026123125.1 Chironomus striatipennis | reverse complement strand
AAAAAAACGTTTTATTTAAAATTTAGAAAAAAATAACGGATTTTTGAATTTTTGAATAAAATTAATGTTAATGTTTGTTTACAAAAAAGGTTATGAATTTTCAACCTCCCCCCCATAAAAAAATCCTGGCTACGCCCTTGTTCATAACATTCAGAATTAACACCAAAAATAACCATTTTAGAGCCCTCCTAACCTTGAAATAAAGCGTAACACAAAATATAAATTTTTCCAACATTTTCGCTAATTTTGAAAAAGTGCTACGTAACAAATTTTTACTTCCTTCCTCACCCTGACATAATGCCCGTAACAAAATTCTTAGACACCTACCTTCCTCCCTAAGGGGCCATTTCACGGGACATATTAACACTTTGAGGAGGAACGGGGTCGGGAATACAGTACACTATTGTTCTCGCACCTGATTATTTTGTTAAAAACGTTGCATTATGGAGGTTGGGTTAAAAATTTAATTCTAGAAGGTAAGAACACAACTTGAAACTGAAAAATTCAATTTGCAAAAGTTTTCATCATGAAAATGTTGGATAAATGTTCTTATACACAAAATTGCGAAAAGTGGAACAAAGTGAAAAAGAAACCAAATTGGCCGCAAGAGTATGTTACAGCACCGACTTTCAATCGCTTGAGTCATGACATCAAATCCAGTCACCAGCGCAAAATTTTTTTCATTTGGTTGCTGGTCAATGTTCTTTGTGTCTCGGCGACACCTTATGCCGGTAAGTTTTCATGACAGACTATCAAAGATGTCATTAGAAGATAATTTTATGTTTTCATACAATCGCAACATAAATTGTGTATATAGTAAGGAAAAAAAAAATGAATCGTCCAAGTTTTTTCCAAAGCTTAATGCATTTAGTGTTGTCGATGATATACCATATGGTGAAATTGAAAAATTATTTCACAATGTAAAATGATGACAATGCAATTTTAAAATCCCAAAGAACAACAGATCCACATGACAATCAACATCAAATGCATGATAAAAATCTAAAATTGACTTAAATGCTGATCATCAGCAACAAATAAAACACTAAAGATGAAGCAATTGACGAAATAATATCAAATCTTTCTGAAACGATTGGTGATCTAGAATTTCAAATTGGAGTTGAATGTGTCAAAATGCATGAGCTCATCATTAAATAATGCGGTTAGGTGCTTGCATATAATTCTTGCATTACTTCTTATGAGTGCAAGGATTAGGTGTCAAAAAGGATTTAAGAAGTGCATCAAAAATCTTTATAAATTGGCTGGTGAGCATGGGCATGATAAAGCGTTATATAACATGGGGAGTTTATTATGCAAAAGTGAATTGGAGGAGTGCAAAAGAGTTTTAAGAATGCTAAATTATGTTTTGAAAAAAGCTGCAAAGTCTTGAAATTTAGATGCTGTCGCAGCGCATTGCTTCACTTTTGATTTTAGAAAAGCAAGAAATAAATATCAAGAAATTGTGAAGTTCCTGGTGATTTTGACACATTCGAGACCTCCCTCGGTTCCCTACACTCAGTTAAGAACATATACCTTAAGAAAAAAATAGTCAAATTTGTATGAAAAATGCCGTCACTTCCAACAGCCATAACTTCCGAAGAAAAGGAAGTAATAAATTCAAAAACCGTTTCTCCAGTTGGTACTTTCTATATAAGATGTAGAAGCTACACACTGTGGACAAAATGGAGCTTTCTTTGAAGATTAGATGCGGGACACAGACGGAATTACAGATAATGAGAGCTTTGGGAACATTTCGACTGAAGATGGAAAATATTTTTAGCATTTATATTATAAAATTAAATTCGGTAAAAAGTATTAAGTAGACTTTCCCTGATGCCGAGACCAGACCGAGATTTCCAAGCAATCTCTCGATCCTGTCCAACGAGTCCGAAAAATGTGCCGACCGGTAAATCGGGAAAAGCCTACTATTAAGAATTAAAATAAAAAATAAATTTATTAAATCATTATTTTTGTATTTTTTCATTTTTTTATTCAAAAAAATATTCTAATCTAATATCCATCAACATTTAAAACTTCCAAAACAGGACCAATCAGATTTCTTTGTATTCATATCCACCATGTGAGATTTGTAAGCTTCATTGTAGTGCAACTTTCCAGGATAAAGAATTTCCATTATGAAGAGCTTGAATGTATATAAATTTTATTTCCAAGCTATGTCATAACCTCCGGGTAATTTTTCTACTAGGATTCGCGTGATTTAGTGTACTTACAAATGTAACGGGAGTGTGTGAGGAACCCTGATGAGGACAATGTTGGAAATGCATTTATAAAGTAATTTTTAATGGTTTAATACTTCTTGCGAGGCGCTTTTTTCTACTGTTCTAAAATTCTTACCTCAAAATCTGTCTGAAGTCATATTCTTGACCATTGTAAGGAATAAAATGCGTTATTTAATTGAGGACAATATTTTCCAACTTGATCATTTCATTATCTCGCTTAGCTCTACGATTACATAATAAGATCCATTGCTATCGGTTTCTGCACCAAGAACTGCAAACACCTGTGGAACACCACTTTTCGAAAGAACTCCATTCCACTCCAAATATGCCATCTGTTCTTAAAGAAGTTCTGTTAATGGAAATTAAATTTTTTTATTTTTCGACTGAAATTACTGCATAAATTTTACTTTTCGGCTGAAAAATTTTTTTAAAATTTTTCCTTTTCGAGATTAAAATTTTTGCCAAATTTTTACTTTTCGGACGAAATTTTTACCAATATTTTAATTTTCGGACGAAATTTCTGCCAAACTTTCACTTTTCGGACGAAATTTCTGCCAAATTTTCAACGCTTTTCTGTTGAAATTTCTGTCAAATTTTTATATTCGGTCAAATTTCGGCTGAATTTTTATTTTCGGTCGTAATCACCTGTAAAAATTTTATTTTTGGCTGAAAATTTTTGTCGAATTTTTACTTTTGAACAAAGTTTTTGCCAACTTTTTTTTTACTTTTCGGCCAAAATTTCTGCTACAGATTTTTACTTTGCGGACGAAATTTTGCGCAAATTTTTTTTTTTTTCCGGCTGAATTTTTTTACCGAATAAATTTTTATTTTTTGGCTGAAATATTTTCCAGAATTTTTTTATTTTTCGGCTGAAATTTTCGCCGAAGTTTTATCTTTTACCCAGTACCACTAAATTACTTACTAAACTGTTCTTCTTGCTTCCTATTTTCTTCATCAATTCTCAACCTCTCACTCTTGAAGTGCCCGAACGCGCTCAGCCTTTTTGAAATTGGAAGTTCCCTTTCCAGCTTTTATTCTTTTCCTGTCTCAGCTCTTCTTCTTGCATGCTTCTTTCTTTCATTTTCCATCTTTTTGAGCTTCGATTGATGAACTTCATCTAGTTCTAGTCGTGTCCGTTCCTTTTCAGCTTCTAAATATGATTTGAATTCTTCTATCCACTGACTCCTTCCATTCTCTTTAAATGCTTCACTCAATTTTCACTACTAAGATGTAATTTGAATTTTTCAATTAGCTCCAAATTTCCAATTTTTCTTTGATTTTTTGAACTTATTTTTAAAGCACGATCTCTACTTCCAGTATGGAATAGTTTAAAGAAAATGTGCCGTGCATTTTTTGATTACATTTTGGTTCCTATGTAAAACAGTTTCTTTGTAAGTTTCGGACGCACGAATCCAATCTAAAATGTTCTAATTTGCTTCTTCAACTGTTGAGTCATAGATTGATTGAGCTTGGTGGAAGTTTATCGGATTGGAATAGTTTTTTGAAGTATGTGCAGGATGAATTCTGGAAAATTCAGAAGATTTAAGATACTTGTCGTTAATTTTTCTTGAGGACTAGTCTTTCAGGTTTAAGAAAGGTACTCGATGAGATTGAATAATTCAATTTTGAAGTCTTCATCCATTTCCACCCCAGTTTCCTGATCGTACTTTTTTGGTAGTCTGAGCGATTCTGACTCTTCCACTGGAAACTGCTTTTGTCTGTGAATTGGAAAAATTTAAGAAAAATTCGGAAAATCTCTATGAAAAAATTCGGAAAAATTTCAGGAAAATTTTGGGAAAATTCGGAAAAATTTCGGAAAATTTTGGGAAACTTTGAAAAAATTTTGTGAAAAAATTAATGAAAATTTTGTAAAAATTAAGAAAAATTCGGAAAATCTGGAAAAATCGTTTAAAATTGGTAAGTTCGTGAAAAGTTTGTGAAAATTTTAGAAAAATTTCGAAAAATTTTGGAAAATTCCGGAAATTTTCGGAAATGATTTGAATGATTTGTGAAAATTTCAGACAATTTTGAAAAATTTGAGAAAATTTTCAAAAAAAATTCGGAAAATTTTAGAAAACTTTGAAAAATTTGTGAAAAATTTTGAAAAAAATTCGGAAAATTCAGGAAAAATTTGTGAAAATTTTGGAAAAACTTTGGAAAATTTATGAAAAATTCGGAAAATTTCGGAAAATTTTTGAAAAAATTCGGAAAAATTCATGAATAATTTATGAAAATTTTGGGAAAATTCGGAAAACTTTGGAAAAACTCTGGAAAATTTTGGAAAATTCCGGAAATTTTCGGAAAATTTAAAAAATTTCGAAAAATTTCGAAAAAAACTTCGAAAAATTTATGAGAATTTTAGAAAATTTTGGAAAAATTAAAAAAAAACGGAAAATTCGTGAAAGATCTGGGAAAACTCGCTAAAAATTGAAAAGTTAGAGAAAAGTTTGCGAAAATTTTGGAAAATTTTGGAAGTTTTTTGAAAATTTTGGAAAAAATTCGGAAAATTTTTGGAAAAAATTTTGAAAAATTTAAGAAAAATTTTGAAAAATTTATGAAAATTTTGAAGATTTTATGAAAATTTTAGGAAAACTCACCTGGATACGGAAATAAAGCACAACAAAGATCTTCAAATGAATTATGAAGAAATTCTCGAACTGACTTTAATTCTTCTTTTTGTCCTTCCTTGATTCTTAAAAAATCTTCCAAGTAACCTTCACCCCCTTCTATTCCAAAAAGATATTCATCTGGATTGGACTAAATATAAATTTACTTTAGTATATTTTGAAAATGAACCAATCGGCACACTTTAAACTGTTGTCAGCTCAGCGACGAGGCGACAGTAAACATAGGAAAAAGAGTAGCAGCCACTACAAGTGCCAATCGGATCAATTATTCCTCCAATTCTTACCCAATCTCTAACCAAAAACAGCAACTTCTGAAATGGTTTTCCAGCCGTTCCGTGACTTTCATCAGCAGCAAATTTTGCATATTCTGTGGCAAACTGTAAGTATTGCAATTGATCCTCTTGAATTACACCTGACAAGTTCAGAACTTGTATTGATGAAAGTAAAGTTGAAATTGCAAAGATTTTTGAATTATTTTTCGTGCTCGTCTCATTGTCAAAAAGTCCTTGCGTGTCCATAACAACAATTGCAATTTTTTCGCCATTTGTCTCAATTGTATGAAGGAAAATGTCATTCCACATGACAATGCCAGTTGTGTCACGAGTTGATCCTGAACGCCATGAAAATCCAGCCAATGGCTCATCTTCTGCACCTGGCCAGTCGTCTGGACTTTCAATTGGATTATTTGGATAATTTATTGATGGGAACTGAAAATATTTTGGAATTGACAAATAAAGCTACTAAGGTCAATAAATACTCACATTTGCGTACAAAAATCTCAAACAATAATCCAAAAAGAAGCTTTTGCCTTTCCTGTAAGCACCGATGATTGAAAATGCCACAATTTTACGGTCAATCACTTCTGGATGTTCAAATAGTTTTCGAATCTTTTCTTCATCATAAATAACTGAATCATCTTCGGAAAATTTTAGAATATTTTCCGGTTTTCCGTATGGATGGTTGTGACTCATAATTATTTTTGATTTTACTTATCTAGTGTTGATTATGACAAATTTATAAATTAGATTACAAAAATTTGTTATTTTTAAGTCTATTTATGTGAAAAGTAAAAATCTATTTAAAAGTTCTAGACATTCATCTATTTATAGCTTATAACCTTAGTATACTAAGTTTGACAATAGTTACATGTATTTTATATAAACCAGAATTTGATAATATTTGCCACATTTCAAGGCCACTAATTAAACCAAAGAAAACCTCAATGACTCTTTAAGCTGTAATTATGAAACTCAATTGGGACTTTTTTTTCTTTCAAACACTTTTTTTGTGGTTTTTGATTCCCGATAAAATATCTGAAATTACTCATTACTTTCTTTAGTTTCTTGGTGACACTTAGACTGCCAACTTGTCAATTAGAATTTGTTTGTAATCATCAAAATGTCAACAAATCATCAACACGGTGAAGCTAAAAATGCAATAAAATTTACCAACAATCGGATTGTTTTCGAAGATGAACAAATCAGTGAAATTTTGCTACATCCGGATGTTAAGGATCGTGAAGTTACAGTATTTGCTATTGTTGGCTCATATCGGAGAGGAAAAAGCTTTTTGATGGATTATTGCTTGAGGTTTATGTATGCGAATGTGAGTATTATTTAGAGGATCATTTGTCCTAGCCTGGTGTGCACTAACCCGTTGAACACTAACCCGCTATGCTCTAACCCTCTATACCTAAACTACAATGCAAATTCTGCCAAATTTTGCATTGTAGCAAATTTTTACTTTTCGGCCCAAATTTCTGCAAATTTTTACTTTGCGGACGAAATTTCTGTCAAATTTTACTTTTCAGCTGAAATTTTCGCAAATTTTTACTTTTCGGCCCAAATTTCTGCAAAATTTTTACTTTTCGGCTGAAATTTTTGCCAAATTTTTACTTTTCGGGCGAAATTTTTGCCAATTTTTACTTTTCGGATGAAATTTCTGTCGAATTTTTACTTTTCGGCTAAAATTTTTCTAAAATTTCACATTTCTGGCAAAATTTTTACTTTTCGGCCGAATTTTTGTTTAAAATTTTACTTTTCGGGCGAAATTTTTGCCAATTTTCTGCTTTTCGGACGAAATTTTTGCTAATTTTTGCTTTTCGGATGAAATTTCTACCAAATTTTTACTTTTCGGCCAAAGTTTCTGCCAATTTTTTCTTCGGATTTTATACTTTAACCCCATTTACCCTAACTCCTTATACCATATATCCCCTATATCCTATACCTTATATTCAAAAAACTATACCCTAACCCAAGGAACCTTTCAAGCAGTAAAAGTCTCAATTAACAATTATTTCTAATCAATTTTAGTACAAATCAATCAACTTCCCAAACAATCCCCTTCAAAACAAAGACAACTGGATAGGAAGCCCTGAAGAAGCACTAAAAGGATTCTCATGGAGATCTGGTTCATCTCGTGACACAACCGGCATTACCTTCTGGTCTGATGTGTTCCTTTATGATCCACCAAATGATGATCCAATAGCAATTCTTCTTGTTGATACACAAGGACTTTTTGATCCCGAAACCAGCACAGAAGAAAATGTCAAAATTTTATCACTCGCAACACTTTTTTCATCAACATTAATTCTCAACTTGACGAATGTCATTCAAGAAGATCAACTTCAATATTTACAATTTACAACGGAATATGCAAACTTTATTCGATCCACATCACCACAATCTGACATTAAGCCATTCCAAAAGTTTCTTTTTCTTATTCGTGACTGGCAAAATGTTGATGATTATGAATTTGGTTTTAATGGCGGTCAAGCTTATCTCAATGAAGTGTTGAGGATTAAAAATGACCAAAATGATGATCTTCGAGCTGTTCGTAGCCACATTCGAGAGTCATTTGATAAGCTGCAATGCTGTTTGATGCCATATCCAGGAAAGAAAGTTGCAACGTCTAGTGATTATGATGGTCGATGGAGTTTAATGGATGAAGATTTTCTGCAAGAAATAAAAAATTTAATTGAAAATTTTTACAAACCAGAAAATTTGATTGTGAAGAAAATTGAAGGAGTTGATGTTAAGGCACATGAGTTATTTGAATATATTAAGAGTTATTGTAATTTATTTTCAACACCTGGAAGCATTCCAAAGCCTAAATCTTTATATGAACTTACAGTTGGAAAATTTTTGACACAAATTGTCAACAATTGCTTTGAAATTTATGAACAGAATCTTCGAAATCCTGATGATCGTGCTGAGATTGATTTAATCCATAACTTTGCACAGTCAAAAGCTCTTGAAGCATTTGGCAATGCCAAGAAAATGGGAAATGCCGAAGATGCAGAAAAATACAAAAAAAAATTCTTCTCCAAAAAATCCAAAAACGTGAATTTGAATGGAAAAATTTAACGAAAATTCATTTTGATCAAATTGATGATGAAAAACGAAAGGCACAAGAAGCTGCAGATGAAATTGAAAGAATTCGTAAACAAGAAGAAGAATTGCAAGCGAAAAGAATTGCTGATGAGTTGCAGAAGCAAATTGAGGAACGTGAAAGAGAAATTGCAAAACAAAAGGAGGAACTGAGACTCAAAAATCAACAAATTGAGGAAGAACTGCAAAGACAAAGAGAAGCTGAAGAATCGCTTCGAAGGGAACGTGAACGACAGCAACAGATTGAGGAGGAAAGAAGGCGACTTGAGGAGGAACAAAGACAACGGGAAGAAGAAAGTAAAAGATTTAAAATTCATATTCAAGAAATTGAGTTAACTTTACTATTCCAAAACCAAAAAGTGCAGTGTCATGTAGATGATTTTATTATATTTATTATATAAGTCAGTGGTCAGTGGCCAACCTTTTTTGTGCCGCGGCACACTTTGTGAATCATCTTTGTAAATCATTTTTGGAAAAAAAATCGGCACACTAGTGTGCCGCGGCACACCGGTTGGCCATCACTGATATAAGTTTCAAAAGCTTTATCAATAAAATATATGAAACAGAATGTAGAAGCGATTAATAATATAAAAGTCTTCATTTTCCTTTTTTCTTGAAATAATTTTTTTCAGAAATAATGACACGTTTTTAAAATGGTGGACTAAAAATTGAGAAAAAATCAAAATGGCAAAATTAAAAGTCAAAAATTCAAAATGGCGGATTTTAAAATTGAAAAAATACAAAATGGTGGAATTAAAATAAAAAAAAATTCAAAATGGCTGAATTAAAATTTACAAATATCCAAAATGGCGGAATTAAATTTGAAAAGATTTCAAGATGTCGGAATTAAAATTTACAAAAATACAAAATGGCGGAATTAAAAAAGACAAAAGTTCAAAATGGCGGAAAAAATGGACTAAAATTCAAAATGGCAAAAAAATTGACGAAAATTCAAAAAAATTAACAAAAATTCTTTGAAATGGCGGAATTAAAATTTTTAAAAGTTTTAAAATAGTCGAATATTTAAAATTGACAAGAAATTCAAAGAGGACAAAAATTCAAAATAGCGGAAATAAATTGACAAAAATTCAAAATGGCGGAAAATAACAAAAATTGAAAATGGCGGAATGAAAAAGTCAAAAATTCAAAATTCCGGAATTAAAATTGATACTATTTTGTCTTTTTACATAAGTTTGATGCGAAATTTATTTATTTTACATGCCATACTTGACGAGACACTACCTCAGTATCAAAATACCAACACATGACCTTGAAAATCATCTGTAATTTATATAAAAATAAAGAACCACATAAGTACATAAACAACAATTCCACATACAACTTCAATAATCTATTACGTAATTTGATTCTTTTCACACTTCAATCATCTCCTAAATGTTCACAATGAATTCTGTTATTTGTTCGTATTTCCATTCATAAATACTATTAAATTAAATTAAATCATTCACAACGACATGAAAAAAGATACAGAATAAATATTGAATGTGTAAGAGAAGAAGATAACAAGTATACAGTCACAACTACATAAATAACGTGTAACTATGAATATTTTTCATTAATTTCATTTAGTATTGTGCCGGCGCTTGTGTGACATTGATCTTCAAATTTTCTCATCCAAAAAAAACTTCAATTTAATCATAATGTCGTACAAAATCAACTATTTTACATTCAAGGGTCTTGGCGAGCCTGTTAGGTTCATGCTTGCTTATGGAAATGTTGAATTTGTTGATAATCGTGTTGAATGGGAGGATTGGCCTAATTTGAAACCAAGTAAGATCTTCAAAGTCTGTTTATTATCAATAAAAAATAATCTATTTTTTAAAAAAGCAATGCCACTCGGGCAGATGCCAGTACTTGAAGTTGATGGAGAAATTTTTTCATCATTGCATTCCCATCTGTCGTTATCTTGGCAACAAATTTAATCTTGTTGGAGAGAATGCATTGGAAAATTACAAAATTGACTGTGCTGCTGAAACAGTTAATGAATTCCGTGGAAGTAAGTAGAATTTGGTTGAATTACTGGGTCGGTTTCTTGATCCTCCACAGAGTTACCCCTGCCCTACCCTCACTAGGTTAACGTATACAACCCTAGGGTAACGACCTAGATAAGGTTGGGTAGGGTAGAGTATGATGCCTTAGGGTAGTTAAGTCTATCTTAAGTGGGGTAGGTTAGTATAGGTTAACTTAGGGGGAGGGGGGTAGGAATGGATAGAGGGGGGTTAGGGTAAGGTCGAGTCCTAGATAGTCCAAGAAATCGGCCCCTGATATGGTATTCCGTCAATTTCAAGCTAAACTTTTCAAGAGTTTAACTCAATATGAAGCTATTCAATTATGCAATACGGTATTACAACCTCGTAACTAGTCCTGAAATATGATTTCTAAAATGTCCTAAGCATCACAAGTGCAGTAGAACAGCAAGTGCATTATTAACTATCCAGTATGTACTGCTGCATGACATGAAACTTTTTATTTTATCAGTAATAAAGTAACTTAATTTTAAGTGGATGAGATAACAAAACCGTTTATCTTTTACAAAAATTAACTCTATCTATATTTTTCTTTAATTTTAGAAATCGCCATGTGGTACTACTTTGATAAACAAGTCAAGGATGAAAAATATGAAAAACTCGTCAACGAAGTCATTCCATTTTATTTGAATAAGATTGAGGAAAAGGCAAAGGAAAATGGTGGAAATTTAGCTCTGAATAAGACAACATGGGCTGATGTTTATGCAATTGCTGTGATTGAATACTGCAATGCTCTTATGGGATATGACTTGATTGCTGAATATCCAAATTTAAAGAAGGTTTATGAAAAAGTTATGGCAGCTGAAGGAGTTAAGAAGTATATTGCAACACGTCCAGAGGACAGAATTCCTAGTTTTTAAGTGAAAATTGTGGGGATTTGGGGAAGGGCCTAGATGTAGCTAGGAGGAATCAGGTTCTATAAGAATATTTTGAATCGCAGCAAAAGTACGATTCAAAATTTTCCAATAGGATCTAGAATTCTCCTGGCTACATCCATGTTTTTGGGAATGTATCTTTGAAATTTGTTAAATAATGGTTCTGGTATGGGTTTCTGGTTTATACGATAGGTGTAGCCAGGAGAGTTCAAGCCCCCGTGGGAAAATTTGAAACTGCAGCGGGAGCACGGTTCAAAGTTTTCCCACAAGGACTCAAACCCTCCTGGCTACACCCGTGGTTATATGCTAGGGTATACTTAAAAAACTTTAGAGGTATATCCTCCAAAAGTATACCTGCAAGGTATACCCCGAAGGTACTCTCTAGGATGTACCCTTGGTATACTATGAGATACTATGGGGGGTACTCTAAGGTATTACTCTAGTGCAGTGATGGCCAACCGGTGTGCCGCGGCACACTAGTGTGTCGATTTTTTTAGAAAAGTGCCACGAGCCGTGTTCTGCGTGCGATTTTGATCATTTCTTACTCACCACACCTTGTGGTACAAAAAAGGTTGACCAACACTGTCTTAGAGTATACTTTTAAGTTACCCGAAAGGCACAAGTCGGATAATCGAGATGAAATCCTGCACCAACCCGGAGTGAGATCAGCTCCACTCTGGCTTAAATTTTATGTCAGCTTGGTGTTTACTTCACTCCGGCTTGGTGCAAAATTATCCGATTATCGATTATCCGATTTGTGCCTTTCGGGTTGTGGCATGCCATAGGTTGCATACTCCTAGAAACCCACAAATAAAAATAAATCAAAAAACTTAAACCATAATTGACTTTTATTATTAGACAACAATTTCTTCTACAAAATATTACAGCCTTTACTTCTTGACGCTTCTACAAATTTTTTCCTTAATTCTTCAACCTCAGATTCCGCTTCCAATTGCTTGTTAATTGCCTCTTCAGCTTTTCTTACAGATTCAAGTTTATCCTGTCGTTCTTTTTCAATTTCTAGTTTAATATCCTCAACTTGTTTCGTCCTCAACAGCCTCTCACTTTCTAGCGCTTTCTCAGCTTTCAATTTTTCAAATTCAACTAATTTTTCTGCAGCAATTTTTTCATTTAACATTTTTTCAATCTCCAACTTTCTCATTTCTTCCAAAGCTTTTTGTGTTTTTTGCTTCTCTTTCTCAATTTTTGTGATATTTTCCTTCATTTGAGCTTCCCATTCTTGATAAATTTTCTCAATTTGACTGATTAGAATTTCTTTAAACTTTACTTCGTGATTAGAATTTCCCATTTTCTTTGACTCATTATACGTGAGTAGTGATTGACATTTACTCATATTATGCAGTAATGGAAGTAGTGAAAGGCATTTTTCAATCTCATTTATATTAATTATTAGTTCCTGGTTATTATGAATCGTTTCCTTATAACTGTCCGTACACATTCCAACTAAAATGTTCATCTGCTTCTCAACTGTAGATTCATAGATTGACTGAGCTAGCGGAATTTTATCAGATTGGAAAAGTTTAAAGTATTGAAGGACGTATTCTAAGAATTCAGATCCTTTGAGATCTTTGCCGTTGATTTTCTTCAGGACTAGTCTTTCGGGTTTGAGGAGATGTTCAATAAGTGAGAATAATTCATCCCTAAAGTCTTCATCCATTTCACCCCAATTTCCGTTGTATTTTTTAGCGTTCTTTGATTTTTTCTTGTTACCAAAAACTGCGTCACCTAAAATTAAATAAATTGGATTGAATTAAATTTAGATGTGAACAAAAGCTGATAGTTATCAATTATACTCTCGGAAATGAGTTTCTAGGGTATACTCTAGGATATACACCATACCTTAGTGGTATAAACCATATCTTAGGGTTATATACTATACCCTAGGGTTATGCATCATACCCCATACCATAAAGTGCTCCCAAGGGATATACCTCTCTATCCTCTAAAGTATATCCTAGAAACCCAGCCGTAAAGTTATTCCCTAGTAAATCTTAAATATACTCTAATATATACTCCTTTAGTTTATCCTGGGATATTTTAGACCTTAAAAATGTTTCCGATAAAAATATCCTAAAATAAGCTCTAGGATATACTCTGATGTATACCTTAAGGCAGTGATGGCCAACCGTTGTGCCACAGCACACTAGTGTGCCAATTTTTTTCGAAAAGTGTCACGAGCCGTGTTCCGCGTGCGGTTTTAGTCATGACTTACTCACAAGGTGTACCGCGGCACAAAAAAGGTTGGACATCACTGCCTTAGAGCATGTCTCTAAAGGATACATATGTGTTACCCTCAGAGTTATCCTAGAAACCCTCACCTGGATAAGGAAGTAGAGAACAACTAAGCTCCTCAAATGAATCATAAATAAATTGCCGAACGGATCTAAGTTCCTCATTTTGATCAGTTCTAGTGTTTAAGAATTGTTTCAAGTATTCAAAGCCACCCTCGATGCCATATTCATTTTCATCTGCATGAGCCTACGGTACAGACAAATTAGAGCTTGATAACATTTTACAGACAAAAACTCACCCAATCCCTAATAAGAAACATCAAATTCTGAAAAGGCTTCTCAGATCCTTTATTGTCATTTTTCGCAAATTTTGCAAATTCAGTTGCAAATTGCAAATACTGCAGCTGATCTTCCTGCAAAACTCCAGACAAATTTAAAATTTGAATTGATGAAATCAAAGTTCCAAGGGCAAAAATTCTTGAATTATCCATCGCTGTGGTTTCATTATCAAAAAGACCTTGAGTGTCGATGACAACAATTGCAATTTTTTCGTTTGTGGACTGGATTGTGTGAAGAAAGACGTCATTCCAAATGATGATGCCAGTTGTGTCGCGTGATGAGCCTGATCGCCATGAGAATCCTTTGAGGGGTGCATTTTTGTCATCTATCCATTTTTGGGGGTTTAATGTTGGGTTGGTAGGGTGATTAATTGATGGATACTGAAATTGAAGAAGAAAGAAATTTAGTAAAAAATTTGTAAAAAACATTGGAAAGTTCTATGAAATTTGGATATTCTCGGGAAGTTCGGAAAAGTTCGGGAAAGTTTGGATAAGTTCGGAAATGTTCGGATAAGTTCGGAATAATTCGGGAAAGCTCGGTAAAGTTCGGAAATGTTCGGACAAGTTCGGGAAAGTTAGGAAAAGTTCGGAAAAGTTCAGTAAAGCTCGGTAAAGTTCGGAAATGTTCGGATAAGTTCGGGAAATTTCGGGAAAGTTCAAAAAATTCGGTAAAGCTCGGTAGTTTGGATAAGTTCGGAAAAGTTCGGAAATGTTCGGATAAGTTCGGGAAAG
Organism: Chironomus striatipennis; assembly: GCA_026123125.1. Lineage (NCBI taxonomy): Eukaryota > Metazoa > Arthropoda > Insecta > Diptera > Chironomidae > Chironomus > Chironomus striatipennis. The sequence continues at coordinate 901,321 of CM047391.1, read as the reverse complement.
TTCGAAAAATTTTGGGAAAGTTCGGTAAAGTTCGGAAATGTTCGGATAAGTTCGGGAAATTTCGGGAAAGTTCAGAAAAATTCGGGAAAGCTCGGTAAAGTTCGAAAAAGTTTGGCAAAGTCCGAGAAAGTTCGGAAAACATTAGAAAGGTTCGGATAAATTCGGGATAGTTCGGGAAAGTTCGGAAAATTTATGTAAAAAAGGAAATATTGAATTTTTAGCAAGCAACTTACATGAGCATACAAAAACCTCAAACAATAATCCAAAAAGAAGCTTTTGCCTTTTCTGTATGCACCAATAATTGAAAACACAACAATCTTCCTGCTTTGTAGCTCCGGATGATCAAAAATTTGTCTTAAAACTTCTTCATTTATTAAAATCTTATTTTCAGTTGTAAATGACAAAATTGACTCTGATTTTCCGTACGGATGACTGTGCTCATCCAGAATGTCATTTTTTGCTGGATCATTATTTGCATTAGTAATAATATTTTCATCTTTATGGAGAGAATTCACATCATAAGATTGGAATGCAGACATTTTTTTCACATAAGAATTTGACTTTAAGGCGTGGCTAATTAAATTTTAAAGTTGACTAATGCACTTAAATTATTTGATAAACTTTTGTCTTAAATTTGATTTCTCATTAAAATTTAAAATATATTAAAAGTGTGTCACTGAACAGATTTTTTTTTTTGTAAAACTTAAAACTAGACGTCCGACTTGAGAGAAATAAACTTGACGATTAACACAAACACTCGATAATTTTTTTTCAGTTTTGCTTGGATTACTCATTATGTGAGTTAGCGGTTCTAGTTGACGAGATTTTACCAAAATTTTTTGAAATATGTTAAATTAACACAAAAAACATGCGAATCTGAAAAAATAAAAAATTTTCGTTTAAAAAAATTATTTTTTTAAAAAAAATTAAAATTTTATTTTATTATTTTATTTAAATAAATTTTGACTAAAAATTCAGTTAAGCCAAATTGCTAAATTTAATTCAAATGAGCCAGAAATTTAGCTGCATACAAACAGAATGGAATCACTAAACTTTATTTATCTCGATTCATTAATACAATGTTTAATCACTACGAGTTTATATTTTTTTCTCTGTTAATCTGTTTCTAACAAAAATTATGAATGAGCAATAATTGTTCAGAAATGTCGGCATATAAAATGAAATAAGGTTTAAATTAATTTATTTTCATTTAATAAAAAATTTTTTTTAGTATTCAATTAAAAATAAAATTGTTCTGTTATTTGAAAGGTGTAAAAAATGTTCAAAGTCCTCGTGTTGTTAATCGAGGGACTTAAGCGCATTTTTATCGCAGCGATCAGTAATCGATTAAATAGAAACTGCTTTTAATTACAAAATCCCTTAATTCTTCTTTTATCATCAAAAAACCCTGCAAGAAAATAAAACTTTTATTTAAAAAAAACTGTACAATAGTAACAAAAACTATTAAATTCCGTCTTTCTAGCATACTCTATGCATGAAAAGTCTGTTTTCTTGATGATAAATACAAAACGGTACAAAAAGAAAGAAAAAAATTTTGACCAAAAATAACGGTCAAAAAAATTTTAAATTCCAACGGTCAAAAAAAAATTCAAATTTTTATCGAGGGGTTTTCAACAATTTTTTTCCTTATTTAATGTTAAATCGTTGATTACAGGAATTGTAGATCATTTAACGATTTTTTAATAAGCGAGGCCGGAATAACTCGATAGTAGAAAGATAATTCATCATATCAGAACTCTTAACTATGTCTGGTTTCTGAGATCTCAGAGCTCATACAGCCAGCCAGCCAGCCAGCCAGCCAGCCAGCCAGCCAGCCGAACAAAGTGAAACTATAAGCGTCATTTTTTGCAAAAATGCGCTAAAAATATGAATGGTCATCAAATGCTTTATATCAGTAGTGTCCAGCTAATGTACCGCGTGTGTGTGATCAGATAATGTGCCCTAAATGCATCAGATTGTCTAAAATATTGAACAATTAAAACTTTTATGTTTTCTTATGCCTAAATAATATTTATTTATCACTCTTCTGACGGTTTATAAGCTAATTATTCTCGCTTATACATAATCGTATATACATTACTGTGCTGTTGAAAAAATTTAAATATTGACGAACCGTATTTCGTGTACGTTTTTGGTTACAAATTAAACCTTAGGTATGCTGTGATAGATAAAAGTGTTGTCTATCAAAAAGGGCATAGCAAGGGGGATTTTTGTGGGTCAACCCCCCCCCCCCATGGGGGCCCATATAGATTTTGTTTAACTTTTTAGATCCGATCCAAAATCAATTGAATTAAAAATGTTTTTTTTAATATGTTAATTTTTTTTTGAAGATTGTGTATTCTTTCCCTGTTTTAAAATTTTTTTATTTCTTTTCCAGTATTTATGAAACAAATTCAAAAGATTTAAGCTAGTTCATTGCAATTAAATCAGTTGATCCAAAATATAATTTACATTTATCACTGGCTGGCACTAGATTCTGTCTCATTTATCTCGTTTCTTAAATTTGCATCCTTTTGCATTATTTTGGAAAACTTATCCTCACAATGTCACTGAAAAAATATAAAAAATTTAATAAAAAATCAAAACTAATCAATTTTTCAATAAATTTACCTTTCATCCGCTCTAAAATCATTCATTATTTCAGTCCATAAATTATCCTTATCTTCATTAGGACGTTCATCCATCTCATGGTCCTCAACATTCGAATCACAAGTTATAAATGAATATGAATAATCATTACTTGTACTTGTTATAATTTGATCGAGAAACTTTTCTGCAAAATAAAATTTAAGAAAATTTTGAAACTCAATTTATCATCAAAATCAAATTAAAATCCTTACCATGACTATCTTGAGTTAATAGTAAATTTTTACAATTGTAAAGTTTTTCGCAATTTTCAACGTAAATATTGCCGCACGTAATCCATGTAAAGATTTCACTTATTGCATTATATCCAAAAGTAAAGCTTCGATAATCAATTGACAGTCCAGTGTATGATAAAAGTGCGACAAGTGTGACAACTGCTGACTTTGCGATGCTTGATATTTTTAAGTGATCTGGGAATTTTTGGGAGAGAAAAAAAAAGTTGTTTTTAGTCAAAAATGCTAGAAAATGCTCAAAAATTATCAAAATTGACAGAAAAAAATCAAAAGTTGGCCGAAAATGATCAAAAGTGGCCAAAAATGATCAAAATTGGCCGAAAATGATCAAAAGTTGACCGAAAATGATCAAAATTGGCCAAAAATTGATCAGAAGTTGACCGAAAATGATCAAACTTGGCCGAAAATGATCAAACTTAGCCGAAAATGATCAAAAGTTGACCGAAAATGATCAAAATTGGCCAAAAATTGATCAGAAGTTGACCGAAAATGATCAAACTTGGTCGAAAATGATCAAACTTGGCCGAAAATGATCAAACTTGGCCGAAAATGATCAAACTTGGCCGAAAATGATCAAAAGTTGACCGAAAATGATCAAAATTGGCCGAAAATGATCAAACTTGGCCGGAAATGATCAAAATTGGCCGAAAATGATCAAAATTGACCGAAAATGATCAAACTTGACCGAAAATGACCAAACTTGGCTGAAAATTATCAAAAAATGATCAAAAGTTGATCGTAATTGATCAAACTTGGCCGAAAGTGATCAAAATTGGCCGAAAATGATGAAACTTGACCGAAAATTATCAAAAAATAATCAAAAAATTGACCGAAAATGATCAAAATTGGCCAAAATGATCAAAATTGGTCGAAAATGATCAAAATTGGCCGAAAATGATCAAAAGTGGCCGAAAATGATCAAAAGTTGTCCGAAAATGATCAAACGTGGCCGAAAATGATCAAACTTGGCTGAAAATGATCAAAATTGACCTAAAATGATCAAACTTGGCCGAAAATTGGCCAAAAGTTCTCAAATTTAACCGAAAATAAATTCCAATACTCACATTTATTATTCTCAATATTCCTATGCTTCAAAACTTGATTATTTAAAATAATCAACGCCAACACCAGGAACATGTAGCACTTGCAATGATTCTTAATCTCACTCGCATCAATTTCCGTTGCCTTCAAAAACTTGACGTCACATCCATTCGCGATAATCAAAAATACAATTGTATTGAAATTCTCCGTCAATTCCAGCAGCACATCCAAATTATGTTCAGGAACATTTTCAATAAATCGAAATGCTGTCGTTAAAAGTATGAAAAAGATTTGCAGCATGCATCCACATCTTGGAATTTGATAAATTTTAAACATGCTCGAATATTCGAGATTTGATGATGGAAAGTCTTTGCACAGATTTTTAAGCATTTTTGCGCCATTTTTAGTACTTAGAATATTTATTAAAAATTCTGAGAAATTGAGTAAAATTAATGGATTATTTGTGGACATTGCAAGTAAATGACTAAAAAGTTTTTGAAAATTTCCATTCAAAATCCTAAAATCTGTCCTAAAATGTCGATAATGGATTGAAAGATTCTTCATCAGGTCCACAAATGCAGCAGTTATTCCAGAATTTTTATACAGAAATCTCGACTGTAAGATGTGTGGATCAATAATGTCACAAATTAAGTCAATGACAGTTTTATATTCGCCAGCATTTGTCGATATATTTTGTGTCATTATCATCTCACTCAGGACACTCGACTGACTCAAAATTTGCGATATAATTCCAATTAATCGACGATGATCGACGCGAATTTCATCGAAAAATATTTTGTCACTTTTTGTGAGTGGATTTTTTGTGTCCGTAAATCCTAAAAGTTGATCGATTTTGGAGATTTTTTGGGAGTTTTTGAGTTCACCGTAGTATTGGTCGGAGCAGTATTGAGCTTGCTTGTATGCAAATTCTTTTCGGACAAAGTGTTCGTCTAAATGACGTAGTCCACTTGATTTTATGTCCGCGGAGATTTCAAAAGAAAATTTTTGTTATTTTGTTGAACATTTTGAAGGCGTTGAAGTCATTTTTGTCGTTGAATCTTGAATTGTTGAAGGTTTGGAGAGGGTTTGAGGATGTTTTGGGGATTTCGGGGAAATTCGAGAAATTTTCTGGATTTTTGGAACTTTTCAGCCAATTTTCTTGATTTTTGGAACTTTTCGGCCAATTTTCTGAACTTTTCGGCCAAGTTTCTGACCTTTCCAAATTTTTCGGGCATTTTTCTGAAATTTTCGGCCAATTTTCAGAATTTTTCGGCCAATTTTCTGAACTTTTCGGCCATTTTTCCAAATTTCCAAAATGTCCATCCCAACTCCAACCATTCCTCCCCAAATTCCCTTGCATCTCAGCAACAATCATCTGCAACTCAACCAACTGACTATGAAACTTTGATCCAACATTTCCAACATCAAATTTCATACTTCTAAATGTCATAGCTTCCGAAATGAGCCCCCGAAAGTGACTAAACTGATTCTCATCAAAAGCCATTTCCGTAAATCTCAAAAGTTCCACTTCCGCTGGATCAATTGGACTTTTATCTACAAGACTTTTCTCAAATTTTGACTCCCGAACTTTCTTATTCAATTCCATAACTTGATTCCTCAAACTGTCATTTTCACCACGAATTGTCGACGTTGCAGCACTAACACGATCTGTGTCATTAAGTTTGTCCTTTTTTAATTCCTCATTTTCAGCTTGTAGCTTCTTAATTTTATTTTTTAAGTCATTAATTTGACAATTTGCTTGGCGTTGGCGACTGCCTGTGCCTTGGCAATATTTGGTAAATTTCTTTTAAGTTGCTTTTCCAGTGCTGCACATTTGTTCTGCAAGACACGAATTTTTTGCGATGTTGCTGCATCCATTTGACTTGAAAAGTCATTTTGTGTGCTTGTCATTCCTTCGGCATCGTGAAATTCAGAATAGGAAATTTCTGTCATGTCTGTTGGATGCTTTTGATGTGACTGCATTTCCCGTTCCTCAATTTGTGATGCACGGAACCAAAGTTCTTCGTCTTCTTCCTCATCGTCACTAAAGTATCCATTGTTGTTGGATTTTACATCTTTTATGGATGTTTGAAGTTTAATTTTGATATTGGAACTCGATGGCAGTTGTGCTGATGATTTTTGGTCATTTTTGGATGTTGTTGGATGTCGTGGAACTGAAAATTTATTTTTTTTTAATTTTATTATTCAAAAACACTCAAAATTTTTGTTATTTACCGAAACTAGGCGGTGGCATGTCATTGTCAGCCTTTACCCGTTTACTCGGATTTGACTGTTCACTTGCTGATCTCTTGAGCATTGTTTAAGTCTTTGTACTGTCTGAGAATTTGCAAAACATTTGAATTTTATTAAAAAACAACAAAAAATAAAGTTTTGTGTGAATTAAAAAAAAAAATAAACAAAGAATTGATTTTGGCGGGAAAATTTGAGACTTCGGCACTGCTTTGAGATTTGGTTCTTGAACAATTTTTGAAAATTAATTTAACGGACAAAAATAAAGTTGGAGAAAAATTGAAAATAAAATTTAATAAAATTAAATAAAATTAAAAAAAAAATTTTAAAAAATTAAATAAAATTAAATAAAATTAAATAAAATTAAATAAAATTAAATAAAATTAAATAAAATTAAATAAAATTAAATAAAATTAAATAAAAATTAAATAAAATTAAATAAAAATTAAATAAAATTAAATAAAATTGAAAATTAAAATTAATTCAAAAAATTTTAAATTTTTTATTCATAAATTTTTTAGTCAATATTTGAATTTACAATGATTCGTGTACTTCCATCAATTTCAATAGCTTCAAAGGCAAATTTCCTATTGACACGACAAACTGAACCACATTTGGTACTTTTACATTTTTTACATTCATAATGACAACCAACACAGCCGTATTCCATGCAGTCACAAATGTCCTCACGAGTCGCACGAAGACGACCAAGATTGTCATACAAACTGAGTGACGAAGCTGATTTTTTTGGTGGTTCTGGTGCGGATTCCTTGGAACTTGAATTTCTTAATCGATGTTTTAAATTTTGTTGATTTTTGAATGAATTTCGCGTTGATTTTGCCATTGTTGGAGGAATTTTTGATGATTTTCTTGCAGTTTTCATTTTTTGAGGATTTTTTGGTTTGTTGAGCAGTTGAAACTTAATTGATGAATTTTGTGAACTAATGTGCAGTTTTTATGTTAATTTGGTGATTTTTATGAAAAAGTTTTCGTCTGAAAAATGTTTAAAAATTTCAAGGTCAGGTATTTAAAGTTTTTAAAAACATAAAAAATTCAAAAACTAATTTAGGTAAATTTAATAAAAACAAACTTATTGTGAAACTATTTTTTATTAAAAATATAAATTTCAATTAATAACACCAAAAAATCCCATGAAATCTATATTATAAAATAAAGTTATTCTGCCTGATTGCGTGATTCCGTGATCGAAATTTGAAATTTTTTGACGGTTTTTTCTGAATTTTCTTCTATTTAATTTTTTTCTTTTTGGAGTGTATAATCAGACTACTCATGCATAGCAATACGTGAAAACACATTTTCAAAAAAATCACGTGGTCGTTAAACTGTGTAATAAACAAATTTAAATGTTTTTTGACCGTTTTTCGTCATTTTTCTTTTCGCAATTTCTTGGGTTTTGGATTTTGAAAATTGACTTTATGTATGTAATGGGTCATGGAAACATAATTTTCAAAAAAATTTTGACCGTTAAGCTGTTTAATCATTAAATTTGAATACTTTTTGACCGTTATTTCTGACTTTATTTTTTCTTAATTTCATGAGTTTTGAGGTATAAAAACTGAATTTACATGGAGAAATATATTCTTTGAAAATTTCGATAACCTTTACGCTGTGAAATCATAAAATTCAAATATTTTTTTGACGTTACAAATTTTCAAATTAATTCTTTTTAGAATTTCTTGAATTTAAGTTTTGAAAATTGTCTTTTTGTGCAAAATGCATAGTCAGAACATGCTTAAAAAAATTTTTTCATGACCGTTACACTCTCAAATTATAAAATTTGAAAAATTTTTGACCGGTATTTTCGAGTTTAACTTTTGAGTTTAAATTGACTGTTTTTGCAATATTAGTTTATCTTCAGTAGTAAAATTGCGTTTATTAAAGGGTAAAAAAAATTTCGCGTTCGCGCTAACGCGCGAACGCTAAATAAGTTTAAATATTTTTTGACGGTTATTTTCGATTTCGTTCTATTTGAAGTTTTTTTGATATTATATTGTGGGAAATGACTTTTCATGAATTGCACATGCAAAAAAAATTTTTTTGGAAATTTTGAGGTTAAAATAGCTTTGATTTAACCTCAGAAATGACGGTTTTTTGACATTTTGTTTTAGTAGTGGTGGTGAGATTTTATGGTTTTCTGAGCTGAAATTTGGCATGTAGGTCATGTGGATGATGATCAAAAAGACTGTAAAGTCATTTTGGATTTTGAGGTTATTTGAGGCTAGAATTCGTATTTTTTATGTTACAGTGATCTTTTAGAGTATTTGGGGCTGATATTTGGCATGTGAATCATGTGGGGGGGGGGGGGGAATGAGTAAAAAGATTGTGTAGTCATTTTTGAATTTTGAAGTAATTTGAGGTTGAAATACTAATTTATTGAGTTGTAAAAGCTTTGAAATTATTTTTGAAATTTGAGATTAAAATGCTAATTTTAACTTTTTTATGTAGTATAAGTTTAAAATGATAATTTTCAATCATCCCACTAATTACAAATTTTTCTCAAATACGTAATTCTAAGTGGTCTAAAATTTTCGCGTTCGCGCTAACGCTCAAATCGTTTTAAGCTCACAGTTTTACCTGTTATTTTAGATTTAACTTTTCTTTTTGAAATTTCTTTGATTTTATTTTTTTGAAGAAATTTTATTTTCCAAAGTGCGAAATTTTTTCCAAAGAAACAAAATTAAAATTTCATCAATCATGATACAAATTTGACAAACAACAAAATTTTTTGCATCAATTTAAATTTTCATTAAAGTTTGCCATCTTACAATAATGAAATCTTTTGGAAAACTCTGAATTTTTCGCAAATTTTAAGATTATGATTAAGAAAATTTTAATTTTGGAATTTTTTGGAGTAAAAATATTGTGGAACAAAATCATACCGTTGTAATGTTGAGGAAAACCACATTAGTTTCAATTAAATTTGATTAATCTTAATTAAAATTTTCTAATCTTTATGTATTTAACTCAGTATAATACAAAAAATTAAGAGTCATTAGTTAAATTTAAAATGTATAGTTCTATTGTTTTCTTACTATGGGGGTGTTAAAAAATTGTGATTTTTTTCTTAATTAGAAGAATAAGAAGAATTAATAACTTTGAAGGATTTTGATTAAAAACTTAATCTAACTTTTTACCGCCAAAATTAAAAAACTCTTAAAATGCTCTAGAAATAAATTTAATGAAAATTTAAATTTTTTTTTTTTTTTTATAAATGAGATGTCCTATAGCTTTAAGACAAATGCAACGGGGCCCGTGACGGGCCTTAAACACTAGTATCCAAATAATAATAAAATAAGTAAAGGATAAATTGCAGTAATGTCAATTTGGAGATCGGAAACTTTTAAATTTCGCACACATTTTGGCTTTTTTAGAAAAAATATTTTAGCCCAGCGATGCATGATTCCAGTTTCTTTTAAGCGTCGAATGCTGAAAAAGAAAATTTGAGATTTTAATTTGTGAAAATGTCCGGAAAATTCATGATAAAAATTTTTTGTGAAAATTTCGGGAAAATTTTGTGAAAATTTTAAAAGATTTCGGAAAATTCTTGAAATTTTTGGAAAATTCGTGAAAAATTTCGGAAAATTTATGAAAAATTTCGGAAAATTTTTGGAAAATTTTGAAAAATTTCGGAAAATTTTTGAAAATTTTAGAAAATTCTCGGAAAACTCTCGAAAAATATCGGAAAAATCTTTAAAAATTTCGGAAAATTTGGAAAATTTAGAAAAATTTTGAAAATTTAGAAAAAATTCGAAAATTTTATGAAAATTTGGAAAATTGTGGAAAATTAAAAAATATTTTCGTACCCATAAGTGTAAAGTTCTCTAAATGGTGATTTTTTCTGCAGACTCACAACCAACCAAGTCGGCCGATAAGCTTCAATTTCTGATAATTTACAAATTGAAGTTTCATCAAAAGTCTTGGAAATTGTGTCATAAGCTGTCGATTCTTGAACATGAAATGCATAAAATCCACTTTTAATCAACTTAATTCCATATTCTGGCTGAAAAATGTTTGTTTCTGTTGTGCCAGATTTTTTATTATAATTTATTATTTTTTCATGATAAATTTTGTTAAGTAATGAATCTTCAGATTTCTGGAATAATTAAAATAAATTAATCCAAAATTAAATTAAATTAAAAATTTACATTAAAGATGTAAATGTCATAAGGAACATTTTCGAGAGCTAATTTCAAATCACTTTTAAACAAATCCTTCAAAGTTTTAATTGATTCATGTTTCATGTCTAAAATGGAACTAGTTATGCTTCCAGAATAAAATTGAGCGATGATGAATCCAAAAAGTAAAAGAATTAAAATTGTTATTTTTGATGATAAAAAGTTGGATTTTTGGTTCAAATTTCCTGTGGATTAAAAATTAGAATTTAAAAAAAATTAAATTTTTTATTGAAATTTTTTATTTTTTTTTTAATTTTCTAAATTTTTAAATTTTTTAATTTTGTTAAATTTTTTCAAAAATTTTTTAAATTTTTTTAAGTTTTTTCAAAATGTTTTTTGATACTTTTTTCCAATATTTTGAGTTTTTTTTCTTGCTTACCTTGCAAAGAAATCACGCCAATAAATGTCAATAAATTGTTTAAAAATTGACTTAAAAATTTTCTTAATTTATTGATTTTTTGTTTGCATTTTTGTGATTTCAACGTTTTAACTTGTTTTGAGTTTTTCCTTCTTTTGCTGTTAATTTTCGACATTTTCCATATTTTTGTCACAATTTTAACATTTTTAATGTTTTTTCGTTCAATTTTGAATTTTTGTTCATTAAAAAATTTACGTACATGCTTTCTGGCATCAAGTTGTTCCTGACGATTAAAATTTGAATTACTTTTAAATCCTTCAAAAATGCCAAGAACAACCACAAAAATAACACAAATAATTCCAAAACTGATCCAAACTGAAACTGAAAAAGGCTGTAAAAATGGATTACGAATGTCGGATGAGTAGTCTGGCTGTTGAAATATAAAACAGGTTCGAAGGTACCAAGTCTCTGATGTGTATGACAAGACTTTGAATTTGAGAGCAAAAATATTAAAAAAAGATTAAAAAGATCAAATAAAATTCAAAAAAGTTAAAAAAGTCAAAAAAATCAAAAATTTTTAAAAAATCCAAAAAAATTTTTAAAAAAAGTCCAAAAAATTTAAATTTTTTTAAACAAAAATCAAAAAATAAAAAGTTTAAAAATTGGAAAAAAATCCAAATTAAGTTTGAGGTTGTCAGAAGAAGTGCCAAACTTACCTTCATGTCGTTCCGATCTCAAAAACATTGAAGTTCCACCGATGTCTACTTCCTTTTTGACCAACATTCCAATCATTCCATCAAATGAACCATTTTCTTGTAAATAACCCCACGACTTACTGTGACTTTGAAAATATCTTAAATAAAACAATATTTTTTAGATTAAGGAAAAAATTTAAAAAAAAAATCAAAAAATTTTAAAAATTCAAAAAATTCAAAAAATTCAAAAAATTAAAAATAAACAAAATTTTCAAAAAAAATTTCAAAAAAATTCCAAAAAAAAAAAATAAAAAAATTCCAAAATTTTTAAAAAAAAAATTCCAAAAATTTTTAAAATATTAAAAAAAAATTTTTTTCGTCCGATTTTTTTAATCCATCGCAACATTTTACACCTAACCCAAAAATCCACTACTTACCTAATATTAAACATGTCCTTAATCACATCCAGCAATGAAAATGTAAATCGTGACAAATTTTCTCTTGTTGTATTGTTACGTGCAGCCAATAGAACTTCCAATGGCTCTTCAAGTGTTTTGAGAATTACGTAGTTGACTTTAAGAATTATTCCTTGCATGTCAACTCGTTGACTCATCAAATTTTTATTTTCAAATAAATTATTAACATGAAAATGACTTGAATTTGTAAATTCTCCAATTTTTGTCACAACTAATTGACCTCCGTGAATGTACGATGGATTCCTGTGAAATTTATTGTAAATATTAAATTTATTATTAAAATGATAAAAACTTTGATTAATTTTGTTGAATTTTTTGATTTTGCTCCAAATTTTGTCAATAATTTGAACACAAAAAAATGAAATAAAAAAATTTGTAAAAAAAATCGGAAAAAGATTTGAAAATTCAAAAAAAAAAAACAACCATTAATAACTAATTTTAATAAAATTGTATCAAAAATATATTGTCCAAGAAACTAAAAACTTTTAAAAATTAATCAACTTCATTCAAATATTAAAATTGGATATAAAATACACATGAATTTTTAAAAAATATCTTTTGGGGCCGTTCACTTATTACGTAACGCAAAAATTCGGGTTTTTTACCCCCCCCCCCCCTCCGTAACGTTTTTAACAAAAGAATCAGGTGCGAGAACAATAGACCGTAACAAACTCTCGACCCCCCCCCCCACCCTCAGAGCGTTACGTAATAAGTGAACGGCCCCTTTGGGAAATCCCGGGATTTCCCGATCCCGATCCCGATAGCGAGAAAGCCTACAGCCTTGGTCACAAAATTTGACGTTTTTTAAGCATTTTTGTTTCCCCCGGGGGGTCACAGGGTGGGACCTTTGGAAAAATGGGGTAAAAATGCTTAGTTTTCTCAAAAAGTGCGAAAAACGTAAAATATATTTTTATATTGAATTTTTTTTTAAAAAAATGAAAAATAAAATAAAAAAAATGAATTTAGCAAAAAAATTGTAAAAAAATCAAAAATTTTTTAAGAAAATTAAAATTAAATAGAAAACAAAAAATCCAAAAAAAAATAAAAATTAAAAAAAAAATAAATTAAAAAAAGTTAAAAAAAATATCAAAATGATTAAAAAAAATGTAAAAATTCGAAAAAAAATGAAAAAATTCCAAAAATTAAAAAATTGTAAAAAAAGTTAAAAAAAAATTACAAAAATGCAAAAAAAAATCAAAAAGTAAAAAAAAAATAATAAAAATGTTTGAAAATAATGGCAAAAAAATAATTTGAATAAAAAAAACCGACAAAAACTTTCAAATAAAAGAATTTTGATCAAAAATTTGACACAGAAAACTGAAAACATTTACCAAACATCATACAGCACCACTTCCAAAAGTTCTTCATTATTCCAGTAAATTGTAATTTTTGAACTCAAAGTTAAATTTAATTTTTCAAATATTTTAATAATTTCATTAAAATCACTTCCAGAATTAACAACAATAATCCACTGAAAGTAAGCATCGAACATGTCAAGTTGAGCCGCAATTCCTAAAATTAATTGACTCTCATTTAATTCAGCATCAATAATCATCATCGTGTTCCTAATTTTATTCCTTTCTGTCCTTAATTCCGACAATTTAATTTCCAATTCCTCCTTTGTCAATTTTTGCATTAAATTTAAATTTAAATAAAATCCTCGAAATGTGAAAGATTTTAGCAATTTATTTGCATTTTGGAGCTGATTTTTGTCATTTTCAGATCCCAAAAACATTTCAATTATTCGACTTGTTTTAAAAAATTTTGAAATTTCCAAAATGTTTTCAGCAAAAATTTCAAATTTGTTATTTTTTAACTGCATTGATTGCTGAATTATTGAAAATTTTATTAAAAAAATCCACAACAGTTTGAACTTCATGACTGTCGATGTTTGACTGAAAAATTCTTAATTTATTATCTTTAATATAGTTTAATGGATGTAGGTAAGGATGGAAGGGAAAGAACAGCAAAAATAAAATTTAAATTGAACAATTTTCATGTCAAATTTGTGATAAGTTCCAAGAATTTTATTTACTATTTCAAAGTTTTTAGGTCAATTTTTGACATCTCATTATATTCATGGAGTTTTGTGATATTTTCAATGAATATCGATTGGTATTGAAATAACAAAAAAATGTCAAAAAATGATTAAAATTTTGTAAACTCTGAGATGGCATCAGTGGTCTAAGTGGTAGAGCGTTTACCTTCTATGCCAAAGGTCCTGGGTTCAATCTTACCATTTCACCGTTCTAGTTCGGAAGTTCGGTTCGTATGTTGGGTGCAGTTTTGAAGTCTGGGAACTGTAATTTGGATGGATATTTTGGCCAAATTTTTTTGGCCAAAATGTTTGGGCATTTTCAATTTGCCAAAAATTTTTGGGAAAATTTTTTAAAGTTTTTTTGTAGCTTTTGAAATATTAAAAACCGTTAATTTTTTTATGAACCAAATTTTTTTGGCAAAACATCCAGTTCAAAATTTTTGGCCAAAAAATTTACTTAAATTATTTTGGCCAAAATTTTCGGGTAAAACCTAAAACTTTGAATTTATTCTAAGTTTTAACCCGAAAATCTTGGCCAAAATAATTTGAGTAAATTTTTTGGCCAAAAATTTTGAACTGGATGTTTTGCCAAAAAAATTTGGTTCATAAAAAAAATTAACGGTTTTTATTATTTCAAAAGCTAAAAAAGAAACTTTAAAAAAATTTCCAAAAAATTTTTGGCAAATTGAAAATGCACAAAAAATTTTGGCAAAAAAAATTTGACCAAAATATCCATCCAAATTACCACACTCTTGAAGTCTTTGGCATATATCTCCTTTGCTAGTTTATACAAGCATCCGGATGATTTCATTACGGTACCTTGCGCAAAGAAAAAATAAATGACTAGGCACTTTGCAAGGTACAAAAGGTGAGTTTTTAAAACGTGACCTCCATATTGGGGGTCATTTTTATGATTAGAAAACCATTATGAACCGATTCCAACCGGTTTTCTATTGGTGGTGTGAATATATTCATGAATTGAAGCGTGATCTGCTTCATTACTAGTTTTTAATAAAATTATTTTTTTTTAAAAAAAAAATCTCATTAATTAAAAAATAATTAAAATTTTGTAAACTTTTCAAATTTCAAAAAAAAAAAAAGTTAATATTTCACACACATAGTGCGCCAGTTGAAATCATAGAATGTAAGAAGCTTGCTATTAAAGTATTTAAAGATTTGTGAGTAATTATATTAGAATTAATTCTCTCTCTCTTATTCATTATGTAGTTAATCATTCATGTCTGTGTTTGAACTCTTTTCTCATTTGCTTATTATCAGTTGAGAATGGAAAGTTTTGGTGATTAAGCTTCTTAAAATGTTTTATGAAAAATTCGTATTTTTGATTCTTTTAATTTTTTGTGATTTTATTGAGCATTCAAGTTGTAATAGTGAAGAAAAAGTATGGCATAGTATAAAGTTTCTAATTATTCACTAAAAGTTACAACTACTAAAATATTTTCTTCTTTTTTCGTAAGTTTTCTCATTTTTAATGTAGTAATTGCAATTTAACCATAATATATTTGTAAAATATGCACAGTGTAATCTATTATGTTGAAAATTAATGATGTCCAATCTGTGTGCCACAGCATACTAGTGAACCGAAGAAAGCCCCCCCCCCCCATTTTTTTAAAACAAAAAAAACGGTTATTTAAAATTTGAAAAAAATAACGGATTTTATTAATTAATGTTTTGTTTACAAAAAAGGGTCATGAATTTTAAACCCCCCCCCCCCCAAAAAAAAAAAATACTGTCCTTGCACCTGTTTTTCCTCTCGAGTATGTCGTAGCACAAAAAAAAGGTTGGCCAGCACTGTGCTAAACCAACAAAGTTACCACTTTTATTTCTTTTTAGTTTAGGGAAAATGCGGTAAAACTAAAGCATTGGAAGGAAAAATCTACAGAGGAAACTATACATCACGAGGACAGTTTCCATGGTCAGCTATTGTGATAGTTAAAACTTTAAAGGAACTTTCCAATAAAAAATTTTTAAATTCTAACACTTAGGGTGGCGGTGTTAATGAAGAATGGCGTTGTGATGTGTGGAGGATCACTTTTGACTAATGATTTAGTATTGACAGGTAACAGACCTTTAAAGCAAAATTTAGCCCCCAATTTGACTATGATTCTATAATATCATCTGAGATCACAAGTCTTCTTTCAGAAAAGCTCCAATAAACTTGAAATCAGTTCTGTCACATTTATAACTTAAATATTTAGAATTTACAGCTTGAATTCATTTTAGAAATTTTGACATCCTTATAGAATTAAAGCTATCGGAAGTGATTAATGTTCAAAATTTTTATTCAAGTTTAAATTTTTTGATACAATTTTTATTATCATACGTAAGAGCAGTGTTGTCCAAACTTTTTTGAACCACGGCACACCTTAACTCAAAATTTCTTTTGTGGCATACCAAATTTTGTTTGTAGCACAACTTTAATTTAATTTATAAAAAAAAAAAACAATACAAATTGCATAAAAGACTTCATCCTACATAAACCAAATTTTTGGCGCATTTTTGAAAACTTGTTTTCAAAAAGGAAGCTCAATCATGCACTTTGATCGTTCGTTCGTTCGGGTCCAAATTATCTTTTGATCTAGACTTCGTAGCAAGCTCGGAATTGTTTTAATAGCTTCGTTATATCGAGTTATTGGGAGCAAATGCAAATTACAGTCTTAAAGTTGAATTTAAACGCCTTAATTAATTAACTTTTAATTTCACAAAGAAAAATAAACAACACACGACTGCAACTTCAGGTGGTAGAAATTTCAAATTTTTTTTTACCGTTGACTTTTGAAAATTTTTTGACCGTTATTTATATTTTTGTTCCGTTTTGATTAATATTAGTTTGTTTGTGATTAAAGCACACATTTCATGCAAAGTGAATAACAGAAAAATGAAATTGAAGGATTTTTGATAGCTGTTGTACAGTTTTGGTAAAAAATTATATTTTTTGGTTATGAATTTTACAAGTATGATTTTTTTTTGTTCAGAAAATTGATATACTTTCTTTTCGTTGCTCGGTTACTAATCGCTGCGTCAAAAATGCGCTGAAGTCCCTCGATATAAAACAAGAGGACTTTTGTAATTTTTTAAAAAAATTATAGATAGTTTTGTGATAAAAATGTTTTTTTTTTTGTGTAAAAATATATGAAAAAAAACACGACTTACATAGAAAGCCACGAACTTCCACGCCACTTATTGATAGACATTTTAACTGACAGATTACAATATATATAATAAAATATATAATATAAATTGAAACTTTAATCCTGCTAACATCCTACTTCATTGCTCTTTTAAAAATATATGTATATATTTTTCTCTTATATAAATATATGTGAGCTACGCTCAACCTACTTTTCTTCGCTTCGTTCCGTTCGACTTTTATAGATTACAGGAATGTCGAACTCCACTTCGCTTCGCTTCGTTTCGTTCGACTATTATAGATTACAGGAATGTCGAACTCCACTTCGCTTCGCTTCGTTCCGTTCGACTTTTATAGATTACAGGAATGTCGAACTCCACTTCGCTTCGCTTCGTTCCGTTCGACTGTTATAGATTACAGGAGTGTCGAACTCCACTTCGCTTCGTTCCGTTCCGTTCGACTTTTATAGATTACAGGAATGTCGAACTCCACTTCGCTTCGCTTCGTTTCGTTCGACTTTTATAGATTACAGGAATGTCGAACTCCACTTCGCTTCGCTTCGTTCCGTTCGACTATTATAGATTACAGGAATGTCGAACTCCACTTCGCTTCGCTTCGTTCCGTTCGACTTTTATAGATTACAGGAATGTCGAACTCCACTTCGCTTCGCTTCGTTCCGTTCGACTATTATAGATTACAGGAATGTCGAACTCCACTTCGCTTCGCTTCGTTCCGTTCGACTTTTATAGATTACAGGAATGTCGAACTCCACTTCGCTTCGCTTCGTTCCGTTCGACTGTCATAGATTACAGGAGTGTCGAACTCCACTTCGCTTCGTTCCGTTCCGTTCGACTTTTATAGATTACAGGAATGTCGAACTCCACTTCGCTTCGCTTCGTTCCGTTCGACTATTATAGATTACAGGAATGTCGAACTCCACTTCGCTTCGCTTCGTTCCGTTCGACTGTTATAGATTACAAGAATGTCGAACTCCACTTCGCTTCGCTTCGTTCCGTTCGACTTTTATAGATTACAGGAATGTCGAACTCCACTTCGCTTCGCTTCGTTCCGTTCAACTTTTATAGATTACAGGAATGTCGAACTCCACTTCGCTTCGCTTCGTTTCGTTCGACTTTTATAGATTACAGGAATGTCGAACTCCACTTCGCTTCGCTTCGCTCCGTTCGACTATTATAGATTACAGGAATGTCAAACTCCACTTCGCTTCGCTTCGTTCCGTTCGACTTTTATAGATTACAGGAATGTCGAACTCCACTTCGCTTCGCTTCGTTCCGTTCGACTGTTATAGATTACAGGAATGTCAAACTCCACTTCGCTTCGCTTCGTTCCGTTCGACTTTTATAGATTACAGGAATGTCGAACTCCACTTCGCTTCGCTTCGTTCCGTTCGACTATTATAGATTACAGGAATGTCGAACTCCACTTCGCTTCGTTCCGTTCGACTTTTATAGATTACAGGAATGTCGAACTCCACTTCGCTTCGCTTCGTTTCGTTCGACTTTTATAGATTACAGGAATGTCGAACTCCACTTCGCTTCGCTTCGCTCCGTTCGACTATTATAGATTACAGGAATGTCAAACTCCACTTCGCTTCGCTTCGTTCCGTTCGACTTTTATAGATTACAGGAATGTCGAACTCCACTTCGCTTCGCTTCGTTCCGTTCGACTATTATAGATTACAGGAATGTCGAACTCCACTTCGCTTCGTTCCGTTCGACTTTTATAGATTACAGGAATTACAGGACTTTTATAGATTTCAGGGAAGTCAAACTTAACTTCGCTTTGGTTCACTCCGTTTAAACCTTTCAGTATTCTATTAAGTAAAATCTAATAATACATGAAATGAGATTTAATGAACATTCTTGATCATATAATGAGATCCAGTGAGCATTCATGATCATAAAATGAGATCCAGTGAGCATTAATGATCATAAAATGAGATCCAGTGAGCATTAATGATCATAAAATGAGATCCAGTGAGCATTTATGATCATAAAATGAGATCCAGTGAGCATTCATGATCATAAAATAATATTTAGTGAGCATTCATGATCATAAAATAAGATCCAGTGAGCATTCATGATCATAAAATGAGATCCAGCAACAATTTATTTCAAATAACTGAGATCCAGTAACATTTATGTCAAATAAATGAGATCCAGTAAACATTTTCTCTTTTTTGACTTAATTAAGCACGATCCAGTGACTTTTAAGTCTAACATTGTCTTTAAACTTCTACAAATGATTGTTTTCATACAAATTTTACGTTACGTAATTTTACGTAACGTAAAGTTTACGTAACGTATGAAAACGTAAACAAAATTTCTTAGATTTTTTGTCAATCTTTATGATGTTATAACTTTTTATAGAAGCATTTTCAGGAAAAATTGCTGCTATATTTTTTGTAGCTCTTATGTTTAACTTTAATTTTATGATACTTATCATTACCAACAGTTAAAATCCTGGCCTGTATCAAAAATGGCGCAACTGTTGCAAAATTTGCAGTTTTTTGCATTTTTAGGTCACTTAATGGACATAAAGTCCAGATTTTTTTCAGCACAATTTTGTTTTTAGGTACGATCTATCGAATCAAATAGAAGAAATCCTTAAAAAATGCTTCCTTGAGAAATTTTCCATACAAAAGTATGGATTTTTAACGGTTTTTTGCGTCTAGTTCCAACACAACGGTAGTGACCGGAACTAAACATGCTTTAGGTGATAGATATTTAAATTACCAATCAAACGAGACCAAAAACGTCATGATTGGTGCTTCCAATTGCTCACAAAATCAAAAAAAGTGAAATTTTGAAACTTAAGTGAATACAATAACTTGCACGCTTTGCGTGGAAGTTAAAAATTGAGAAATTTTGAAAAACAACATTTTTTATGGATTTTCAAAAATTTTACACGACATCCTTAGACATGTTCTACGTCACACCAGTGTGCCGCAACACACAGTTTGGACATCACTGCGTTAGAGCATAAGTGGGAGAAGTAGAGATGATTTCGGAAAGGAGAGATGAGAAGTTTTAAAAAGTTAATTTAATACTCATATTCATATTGAAAAAAATGTTTCTCTTTTGAGGGCTTCTTGGCTATATTCAAAGTAAACACACAAATGAACTTTTAATACTTGACATTACCTAAGAAGATATCCTAGAAACAAAAACTTACTATATTAATTGAATTAATATGATAAATACTAGTTAAAATTATTAAAAAATTCTAGCTGCACATTGTTTACATGGCAAGGACAACACTTATTTGTTCTCTCCTGAGGATTTGGAAATAGTTTTAGGTGCTCACAACCTAAAGGAACGTAATGAGAAGGGCAGAATTTTTACGGATATATCAAAAATCGAAATTCATGAAAATTGGAATATAACAACAAATAATTATGATGCAGATATTGCTATGTTGACTTTAGCTCAAATTATAAAATTTAGTATTTATATTCAACCAATATGTTTAATAGCACCAGACTCACATATTATAAATATTGTAACCGGTAAAGTTGTTGGTCATGGAGCAACTGAAAGCAATATTACCACAGAAAACACTTTAAAATTTATTGAAATTCCAATCGTGTCCGATATATATAAATGTTTGCACTCAGATAATGCATTTACTGATATGTCAAGCAATCGAACATTTTGTGCTGGTCTACTAAATGGTTCTAGTGTTTGTAATGGTGACAGTGGAAATGGACTGTTTGTGCTGTATGAAAATACTTATTATCTTCGTGGAATCGTTTCAGCATCGCTTGTAAACAACAATGAATGTGATACATTAAATTATGCTGTATTTACAAATGTTGCAATGTTTTATAGATGGATTCAGGACAAAATACGAAAAAGGTAATTACTGGGGGACCTCGATTTGAGTAACTTCGATTTGAGTAATTTCGATTTGAGTAACTAAAGTGCTCCCATACAAAAATTCAAATTTTCTTTTTTTAGCGGTCATTTTCCATACATTTCGATTTGAGTAGAATTTTTCCGGAACCAAACAATTACTCAAATCGAGGTCCCCCAGTACACTGTATCGGTAAAATGGCATCATTGTTAGCGAAAAGACGCTACTGTGGTCACTTTGTCCGTTGTATTCTGTAACTTTGTCTGATCTACAGACTTAACTTTGACAGGTAAGATCCAATCGACTTGAAATTTGGCTCAGATACTCCTTTTATGTCTCTGACCTAGGCTCTCCCGATGCCGGGACCGGGACCGGGATTTCCCGGAAATTCCCGAAAATGTGTCGGGACCGGGAAATCGGGAAAGCCTACTCCAACCTGACCGAAGAAAGAATTCTGGAGCTGTTCACTTCCTTTAAGTTCAAATCACTTAAAATTTTTCACACAGGTTTAATATGTGTTCCTTAATTAGAAGGAGGGGTTAGGGTTAGAGGTTAGTTTGGAGGATCTGAACTGGAGAGGGTTCTCTTTCTAAACATGTTGGAAGGGTATAGGAAATTTTAAAAGACATTTTGAGATACTTTTTTTAGATTTAAACAATTTTATGTACTTTTATTACATAAAGGGCCATTTTCGTGAAAGTTAGAAATATTAAAGAACCATAAAAATTTCGCTAGAATCTACTAGCATCAGATGATTTCATTAAAGTACCTTGCGCACATGAAAGATGACTAAGTGCATTGCCGTGTACATCATGTCTTTAGCTTCATTCGTATCTTTGCAATGTTTAGAGATTCCAAGTGATTCGTATTTCACTTTTATTTGTAGATCTATTGGGTGTTGATTTTATCCTTATATAATCACTTCTTCTCAAAAGACTAGTGCAGGCTTCGTAAAATCCTATTTAAAAAATATGGAATTTCCTACATTTTCCACGCCATACTAATGTCCAGCGGCAAAGATGGTGGTCATTATTACTATATCTAATATTTTGTTATAGAAGTATATATAATTTTATAACCTTTTAAATACTTGTGTTATTACAGAGAAGAATTGAATTTATTCGGATCTCATTTTATTACTCCTGGCACAAACTATACATCAGTTGTTAATGGAAAGAATTTTAATAATTATTCGAGTTTAAATATTTCTATTAAATCTCCTGATTATTTTGACTCCATTTATTTGACAAACTTTTCTGAATTTTTAAATGAACAAATTAATTTTGAGGTAAATTTTAATATAAATTTCTAATGGATGTAAGCTTATTTATATTTACTATTATAGATTCCATTCAGTACAGAGCCAAAGTTTGAATTAAAAATTTCATATTCAAGATCAAGAAATCTTACTTGTGTAGAACAGTCAGTACAACTTATCAATCTGTCGCAACGTCCACTGATTTTTATCAATCTCAACAAAGCAATATACAAAGCTTTAGATCATATCAAATTTCAATTTTTTGTGCTTAATCACAAATTAGTTCCGTTTCCTAAACCAAAACAAATCGACGTTATGTTGATAGATTCGAATAATCAAATTGTAAATCACTACTCAGATGTATATATTTCAAGTTATGGAGTCTACGAGGACAATTTTACCTTACCTGAAAATCCAAATTTCGGAACATGGAAGTTGCAAGTAAAAGTTGGTGACAAAATTAGATCAAAAAAATTTAGAATTCAAGAATACGACAAAAAAGTCATG
The DNA here is from genome assembly GCA_026123125.1 of Chironomus striatipennis. Classification (NCBI taxonomy): domain Eukaryota; kingdom Metazoa; phylum Arthropoda; class Insecta; order Diptera; family Chironomidae; genus Chironomus; species Chironomus striatipennis. The sequence goes on along the minus strand of CM047391.1, from coordinate 878,578 downwards.
CAAGTCGATGTAAAGATACCCAAAGAAATTTCATTCTACGATAAGCAGATTAACATGAGCCTTAATGTGAAACATCCAATAAAAGACAAATTTAGAGGTTTTTTGACCATTACGGTCAATGTTTATTCAAACTCTAGTAGTGATGCAATAATTAAAAACAAGAAATTTTTCTCACATTTAAGAGATTTAAAAATATTTAGACTTCATGAAGATTTAAATATTCCATCAAATGATACAGATTGTATTATTAAGTTTCAAATAGAAATCGAAGACAAAGATTTGAAGTTAAAATCAACAGTAAATTCCAAAATGATTGTGAGAAAAGATCGTATCAGGAAAATCACATTAAAACGAGAAAAATATTTTCGACCAGGACAAGAGTTTAAAGCTATTGTTGAGATTAAAACGGCAGATGGATTATTTGACAATTCACTTAGTTCAGTGGATCTTAGTATTAACTACAATAACAGTTCTAATGTTAATCATAAAGTATGCAAAATTTTGGCAATTACAAATGGTGGTGGTCTGATTAACATAAGTCCTTTAAATGACACAACAGAAATTGAAATCAAAATAACAGTTGAAAGTTCAAGTCTAGTAGAAAAAGTTGAGCTTCATCCTAGCTCATTGAGCTCGTTGAGCTTTCATAAGAAATTTATTAGTGTGAATCTAATTAAACAAAGGTGGGTTTGTATAAACAGAGGTAACCTTAACCATATCCATTTCTCTAACTCTATCCATGAATCTTTCGATAACCCCAACCCAGGTCCCAACCTTAAACCTATCCCCATCTCTTAAACTTAGAGACATAAAGTTTATCACAAAGGTACACAAAAAATCTTTTTTTCATTCATCTATCAATTTTGCTTTCTTATCTTCTAGTTATGAAGCAGGTTTTTTCACGGTGCACATCCAAATTAATTCATCTACCAAATTCAATTCTCTTCTAGTCCTTGTTTCCGGTCCTAATGGAATTGTTTACTCAATGAAATGTGTAGAAGCAAAGGGACTTAACAATTATGAATTAAAAATCAGTTTACCGAAAAAAATGAAATTTAAAGCTTCTTTAATTGCTATTGATTATTTAAAAGATGGAAAAATAATATATGATAGTGTTGAATTAGACGTAGATGACTTAAAATCTTCAAGCTACCCGGTAAGCTAGTTTTTTTCTTATTTTTGTTTTTAATTCGTGATAATTTAAAGCATAAAGCTAAGCATAGCAGTGATATGTAGCTACAATTTAGTTTATTTTTTTGCGCCAAATATAGGATTAACTCTAGGATATACCCTAGAAATCCAGCCCAGTTACCACAGTACTAATAAGATTTTCTACTTTTTTAGTTCAACATCAATTTTAAAGGCTCGGCAGTCATTAATCAACCAATAAACTTCTTAATTGAATCCAAATGTGGATCTAAAGTTTATTTATCAGCAATTGAGAAAACTTCTGCGCACAGAAATGGTTTATCACTCGACGAAATTAATAGCGAAGTGCTCAGTTTTAAGAAACTCAAATTTCAAAAGACATCTAATCTTAATTTTGACAATTCAGGACTTTTTGTTTTGCAGCCACTGAAAAACGTTGATTATGAAGAAATTCTAAAAGTTGAAGATGAATTTGAAGATGCTCATTATGAGTTCTTTGATCCCAATATTGATCAAACATTCTTCATTCCAGAAGTTTGGTTTGATGGTTGGATGTCGGCTAAGGAAATGAAAAATAAAAAGTATCAAAAAATTGTTCCACCTCGAAAAACTTCCTTTGAAATTCAAGGAATATCAATTCATCCTACAAAAGGGCTTTCAGTTACTTCCTTGTTCTTAGAAACCACTGCACTCATAACTCATTCAATTAATATTCAATCTCCTTCAATAATTCATGAAAATGAAATTTTTCAATTAAAGTTTCACATCACAAATTTGGTGCATCAGGAAATTAAATTGTCTGTTAAAGTTAAAGTCGAAAATGGAGAATTCAAAAATGAAACGAATTGCGACAAAATAAATCAAATAATAACAACATTGTTTTACGAAATGTCACTTTCTCGTGGTACGAGTTCAAGACAAGAAAATATTTTCATTCAATCTCGTAATGAAAATAATATAAAAGTTGTAGTTGAAACAGATGCATATTTTTATATTGATGATGAAAGGATTATTAAAGTTAAGCCTAAAAAACGTTTCGAGCAAAAAGATGTTAAATCTGTTTATATAAATACATTCAAATCAGGATTTTGTCGAAAAGATGTTAAATTTAATTGGGACAAAAGCAATATTGAAAAAGATATAACAATTTATGGTAATCTTCTGGATCCACTGATAGGAAGACTGGATGAAATTTTGTAAGCAAGTATTATAAACATAACTCAAAATGGTTGTTTGTAAAATTTGTAAAAATTTGAGATGAACAGGTTCCTGTTGACACGAAAATCTTCTTCACTTCAATTATTTAAGATTTCTACTACCAACAAGATTTGTGCTTAGAGTAGACTTTAACGTAACTATAGTACATTCCTACTCGTTAAAATATCCTCCTAGTCCCTGTTCTTTAGAAGAAAATATATTTTTCTTTTAACATAATCATGCAACTATATTTCATCAACTATCCATTTAGTTTCCGCGCAATTTCATCTTTGGTCTTTTTTAAAGCGGACCAAGAAGATATCCCAAATTTAACGACCGTTGATCAGACAGCTAACGTCCTCTCATCAATAAAGACAAGTGATGCCGTAGCATCATTGGTAGCGTCTTTAAAATTCATCAGACAAACTGAGCACAGATAAGTTCTTATTTGTAAATATAGTACAACACAATTCGGTCCAAATTTGATTCACATGATAACGCACAATCTTCATCGTCTATTGCATTCACTTTGTTCAGCTGGCTGGCTTTCTGGCTGGATGAACTCTGAGATCTCAGAAACCAGACATAGTTAAGAGTTCTGTTATGATGAATTATCTTTCTACTATCGAGTTATTCCGGTCTCGCTTATTAAAAAATCGTTAAACGATCTACAATTCCTGTAATCAACGATTTAACATTAAATCAGACTACCGACATTTCATTTCGAATTTCTTCGACATTAAGTTCGATTTCTTCGACATTTGATTCGAATTCTTCGAAATTCCAAAACAAAAGAAATTTTAATAATCAAAATTTAACACTTTAATGTGAGTTTAGCTTAAAGTTTTATATTTTAAACAATACTTTGATGATTATTAAATGATTCTCTTTGCATTACACATTATATAAGTTAATAGTTAAAGAGAAATTAGAGAATATATTTCAAAAAATTTTGGTTCACATATTTTGTTTGTTATTGTTTACAAAATTTTAATTTAATCAAAAATTATACTTTAACCCATTTGAACAGATAAAAAATGATTATTAATACTAAATAAAGTGTTAATAAGCTAAACTGGATGGTTTCTGGTTTGATTCGAGGCATATGAAGAAAGTTAATAAAAAAATTTTAATGACTGGAATTTTTTTGAAAAATTTTAAATTTCGGTTTTAACGGAGATATTTGAAATGTCGGTAGTCTGCATTAAATAAGGAAAAAAATTGTTGAAAACCCCTCGATAAAAATTTGAATTTTTTTTGACCGTTGGAATTTAAAATTTTTTTGACCGTTATTTTTGGTCAAAATTTTTTTCTTTCTTTTTGAAAGGATTTGTATTTATCATCAAGAAAACAGACTTTTCATGCATAGAGCATGCTAGAAATACGGAAGTTAATGATTTTTGTTACTGTTGTATAGCTTTTTAAAAAATTATTGTAGGACTTTAAACATTTTTTTTTTAAAAAAAGTGTAATAAATGCTTTAAATGTGGAAAAAAGTCACGTGGCGCCACGTTTAACGTTATGAATTTTGCCACAACAACCACTAATTGAAATTATAAAATTTTAAATCAATTTTTCAACTACAGTACACGATTTAGATATAAAGAATTTGAGATTGACATGCTGACAGCATCAACAACATTTTACAAATTCTTTAAAGCCACAAATCAATCTGAAATTGAATTAGTAAAAAAGGTCTTTGAGGACATGGAAAAAGGCAAAAATGATGTTCAAAAAATTCTCCAATCTGAAATAAAGTCAAATAACTCTTCAAACATTAGATTGATTGCATATGCAGTACAAACCCTTATCGATATCAAAAAGTTTCTTGCTATAGACGAAGAATTAATAAAAGAAGCTGCAAGGTTTATTATGAATCATCAAAATCCTAACGGAAGTTTTCCTTACGACAAAATGTCAAGTTATCGTGTTGACATTGGCAGTAGAAGTGCTCAAGTGGAGATTCAAACAGCAATTGTAATTTTACCATTTCTTATTAATCGGCAATTAAAACAAACTTACAAACAAAAAATAACAAGAACATTAAATTATCTCGATAGTTTCAATCCAGAAGACTTGTTTAATGATCATGAAAAAGTTCAATTTGCATATGCATTTGCTGTTTCTGGGGATTTTCAAAAATCAAAAAAGTTCCTTAATGCATTTAAAAGCATTCATAAAAGCGCTACTTTACCTAAATTAAAATCATATTTTGCTGAGATTATTGCGACTCTTATTATCACGAAAGTTCAGTTGAATGAAAATCCTTACGAATATGTTGAATGGTTGATCGGACAACGGAATCATGATGGTGGATTTTATTCACCACACAGCACAGTTTTGGCACTAAAAGCTTTTTATGAATTTACAAAGTATAAAAACTTTACAATGACAAAACATAAAATAGTTTTTAATGAGCAAACAATTGTGAATGTAGAGAATTATCTTGATAAAAAGAAAACACAGTCAAATGAGAGTGAGCTAACTATCATAGGAATAGGTAGTGGACTTACATATGTATCATTAATTTATAAAAAAGATCCTCCAAATCCTGAAAGAAAATTCTTTAATGTAACGATTAAAATTGAAGAAAATAAGGATAAAAAATATAAAATTAATATTGGAATAAAAGTCATTGGAATAAATTCTATGTATTTTAGAACGGTTAATTTTATGATAATTGAAATGGAGATTCCATCTGGATACGAATTAAATGATGTTAAAATGTCGAATGAGGTAAGTTTTCTAGCTTGAATCAACACATGAAATAATTTAATCTATTTAATTATTATTTTAGTTCCAACATGAATATCAAAAAGATAGAAAATTGATTATAATTCATGCAAAGAATATTAAGTGCTGTGGACCTGAAATTAAAATTGAAGTTTTTATCTCTCATAAATATGAAGTTTTTAATCAAAAACCATCAACAATTATTGTTTACGATTATTACAGACAAAGTAAGTTCAATACTTTATTTGCTCAAAAGAATCATGTTACATAGTAAATTATTATCAATGTGATAGTAAATGATACAATTTTTGTTTTATTCTAGATATAAGGAATTTCTTCAATTATAAAGTAACAAAAAATGAAAGAAAAATCTGTGCGTAATATGGTGTGATGGAATAGTTAAAACTTATTATGAATTAAAGCTTCATATCCAACAATACTTTTTTTTAAGTTTGAAATTAAAATTAATCAAAAGTTAAAATTAATTAATTAATAATCATTGGTTTTTCATTATTTGATCTATCGAAAATTAATATTTTAAATTGTAAACTTGTAATTTTTTGAGAAATACAGAGCTGTTAGATCTTTTTTATATCTTCATATTGGTTTTAATAATTTACGGTATTGCGTATAATCTAATATCTCTCAATACGTAACGGTTTTCCTTATTTTAGTACAAAATTTGAATAAGGAATTTTTAGTATTCCTTATTTTAGTACAAAGTGTCCGTTAATTTTTACTAAAGAAATTTGACAAATTCTTAATTTCTGATTTGTTAAATAATTTTCCAAATGAATTTTTCCATAGAAAACTAATTTTCTTATTTGATAAATCTATTAGGAATGTATCATCAATCAGAAACAGGGGGTCCTCGATTTGCGTCACTTCGATTTGCATTATTTCGATTTGCGTTACAAAAATTTTATATACCAAAATATTCGATTTGCATTATATTTTGACCGTTATTTCGATTTGCATTATGTTTTTGTTGATATTTTTGTTTACAAAAAGCTTAACGGCTTTAAAAAATTCAAATTTTTACCACATTTTGCAGCAAAAATTTTTTGTTTACAAATCAAAACAAAGAAAAATATTTGTAATTTTTCTGTAAAATTTATTTTAGCTTTTGAAATGCAATTTAATTGTATTTAATGTTAAATATTTATCGCAATAAGTAATGGCACGTTCTTAATTTAACTTTCTTCTATGCTAACACATAAATTTTAAAGAAAAGTCAAGTCTTATAATAAAATGTATTTTTTTTTTTTTTTGTAAAATTTTCTTGAATTGAATATTTAATTAACATGAAATGCTTTAAGTAAGACAGTAATATGCAATATTAACATTTTGCATTAGAATTAAGAGAAAAATCTTATCAAAAAACTCAAAATATTTACATATTTTTGAGTTCAGGAACCAAATTGAAAATTTGTATGGATTTCTTTGTTCGATTTGCGTCATTTCGATTTGCATAACATTTTTCCGGTCCCAAACAGTAACGCAAATCGAGGACCCCCTGAATATAAATTAAATTGAAGAAATTGGAATTTAATTTCTCATAGTTGTGTGTGTGTTTATATGTATTAGTGATGTTTATGAATTTGACCAATCAGAATTGATTTGTGTTATTTACTTAATTTTGGACCTTTTAACAAATTTTAAAACTATGGAACTGGTACAGCATCAATTAAATTCTAATGATAAAACATTTGGTAAATAAATATGAAAATATTTATTCGAAAATTAACAAAAGTAAAATTTTCTCTGCATTTGTATTAGTGTGAATTTTTCGTACACGCAAAGCATTCAAATTCAAATTTTTGTACAGAATAACGGAAAATATTGCTATTGAGAGTTGTTAGCGTATAATATTTCTTAACATGCAAAGGGCATGCTTTTTTGTACAGCAGCAGAATTACGATACAATAAAAGCTTACTCTTTGTCTGTTTAAGCGTCATTAAGACAACCAAAAAAATTATTTATTTCATTGCAAATGCAAATTCGTTAGATAAAATATTGCAATTTTTTGATTTAATCTTTAAGAGATATAAGGTTTGTATATTTTTTGGCATTTCTTAAATTTCTATGCCTTACATCACTTTATCCCGAAAGGCACAAGTCGGTTAATCGAGATAAAATCTGGCACCAATCCGAAGTGAGGCCTGCACCACTCCGGCTTAAATTATATTCTAGCTTGGTGCTGCTCTCATTCTAGTTTGGTGCAGGATTTCATCTCGATTATCCGATTTGTGCCTTTCGGGTTTTCTCATAATTAATTTGTTTCACTTATTCAGCCAAATTATCTCTAAAAAATATATATATAATATTTTATTCTTAAATTTTAAATTATTACAAAATTTCCTATACTAGTAATAAACTATACATTATTATTATTATTATTATTATTATTATTATTATTATTATTTTTATTATGATATTAATTAATTGTGGGTTCAGTCCTTTTCAAAAATTATCTTTTTATAATTTTTTATCACTTTGTATTATCAAAACGATTTATTTCATAGTCAATTATTTTTCTTAATGTTTTTGTAAATTCTCTTATTTTTTAATCATTTTTAAGTTATCAGGTTTTGTTTTAAAAAAATTACGTAAATTTTTTGTCATTTAGCTGGTTAAAATTTAGGTGGGTAATTAAACGTTTAGATGTTATTAAAGAAAGGTTATTCTCAGTCATACACTAGGAGGCATTTTTCAGTACACATTTGAGCATACTCCAGAAGTTTCTGGGATATACGCTAAGGTATATTTTTAAACCTAAATAAAATTAAGGGTATGTTTGAGAAACCAGCATCTTATGCATTTTCACCATCTTTAAAACTCTAATCGTTTTTAAATTTTTTATGCCAGAATTCCAAGAAACCTATTAATCTCATTCATTAAAACTATTAATTTGTCAAGATGTATTTGAATTAAAGCCGATAAAGGCTAATGTCAAAATCACTTCCATTAAATTGTAAAACAAACTACAAGAAACCTCACATTTGAAATAAAGACATTATTATAAAACTCTAATCAGTAAATATTTTAATAGAAAATCTTAATAATATTATAAAATGCTTGCCATTCGTATTCATCTTCGTCATTGTCTTCACAATCTACAGTAACATATTTAATTTCATTGCCGTACTTAATACGAAATCGATTGTCCTTCAGGAAGTAATAGCTGGCCAAATCCACTTTAAAATAATAACGATATCCATATTTTTTAGTTTTGATAGTATTTATGTGTTTCCAAAAGTTGGTAGAAAGTCGGTTGTATTCATTTCGTCCAATAAAGAAGTCTTTGAGTATTCTAGTTAATGGTCTTATTTCCAATTGATTTCCTAACCGAGTCAAAATTCTATGTGACTGAACTTCGTCTGTTCAAAAACTTAAATTTGCTGACGATCTTATAATCTAACTTCTCGTTCAATGAAAAGAGCTCAAGTGGCATTTTTGAAAAATTTGGATGTTCAATCATACAAATCAACCATTTTAATGTGTTTTTTCCTTTGCAAGTTATTTTAAAACGGTTATTTAAATATGCAAATTTCAAAAATTCTGGAGCCGAACCCGTTTTAGCTATTCGATCTCTTGCTCCAAAAATTGTCCCTATGATCATATCTCTTTCAAAATCCTGCATTAACCGGCCCTTAAAACGAATTATTCTATCAATATATTCATTCGAATCATCTTCAACTTCATAGAAAATGTTCTTCGCCATTTCTTCGAACTCATCAGGAGACAGTTGTGTTCTCTTTGTTTTCACAATAATAATAATAATAATAATAATAATAATAATAATAATAATAGGAATAACAAATTCTAACTTCCAATAGCCAGCTGATTGTTGAAACTCCTGAAGCTTGCATTGTTTCTTCATGCCTTGATATTGCTCTTCATTTTGATAACAGATTTTATTAGGAGAAGCTTTAAAAGAGCAGATTTCTACACATTCATAATCGTACCCATAGCTCGTTTCCGTTTTTTGATAATTTCCATCTCCAACTTCATGATGCATTAAATATGGAAATTTTGTTTTGTCGGGATTCTATTAAATAATTTAGCGAGGACAAAAAAAAGATTACTAAATTGAATTACTCATGTAAAATGCTTATAAGGAAGAGGAGATAAGATTTGCCTTTTTTTTTCGAAAAATACCACGAGCCGTGTTTCGCGTGCGGTTTTGATCATGACTTACTGACAAGGTATGACGCGGTATAAAAAAAGGTTGGACACTACTGCTCTATATGAAAAATCGCTCACATACCCATGCAAAAGAATTGTCACAATCAGAAAAAAGAAAGAAACTCCGCAATTTGGTGTTAAAATTTTGTCATGATCACTCAATTGCATTATAGATTAGTATTTTGAAATATTTTAAATTAAAATTTTGGTTAACGTACTAAGCAAACGGTCTCAAATCATAAATCCAACAATACTTACTTCACACTTTTCTGGATCTTCTGAAAAGTGTATAACGTTGTTGAGCTCTCCACAACGATAACCACAATCATCGGTAACATTTATCAAATGTTCACATTCGTAGACTTCGGAACTGCTTGCGGAATTGATTTTTGAAAACTAAAAACAATTTAAAAGGACATTTTTAGTGTAAAGTTTTTCTTTGTAAAAATTAATATTTTGACTAACAATAGCCGAAAAAAGAGCCAATCCTATAAACACACGTAAGAAAACTCGATTTGTATGCTATGTAAATATAAAAAAAATTAATATGTCATAAAAATTATTATTTAAAATTATTAAATAAGCTAATTAAAAACATTCACTTACAGACACATGCAAATAGGAACTTAATAGGCCCATGTTCAAGATGCTTTTCTGCAATTAAAAAAAATAATATAATTTTAAACTAATTATTTTCCAGAGTTTGTATGCCGGTACCTACAAGTAGAATCCGGCCACCGGCTATCACCTACCACAAGTGCTACCGGCCACCGGCCGCCGCCGGTAGGAAGTACTACCGGTCGTAAATAGAAGATTTTATTTATTGTTTTGATTTTACTATTGTTTTGGTTGCCGCAAAAAAAAATGCCCAACCAATTATTATAATTTCTCAACCAATTATTGGTTGAGCTTTTATTTTGGCGGTAAATTTTGGCAGTCTTGATTGAAACATCGTAAAGTCAAGACGTGGATTGTAATAAAGAAAAATTAAAGTGCTAATAGCACAAAAAGTATTGTAAAATGAGTACTAAGTGCTCAAGTTTCTGTGTGACGCGCAAACCACAAGCCAGAAAAACTGAATGTGCGACGTGCAAAGTGGAATTCCATTTGGAATGTTTAGAAAAAGTAAATGAAATTTCTGATGCTTTAAAGTATCATGAGCTTAAGATGAAGTCTCCTGGCCTCTCTCTTTTTTTTTGCCGTGAATACAACCGTGAATACAAAAAAGAATGGTGTAGGATTTGTATGTCCAACCGAGGAAGACAGAGAACATTTAATAGGCGCTTTGACAGAGTTGATCAAGAAATTCAATTGGAAATGCCGACATTAAAAAATCCAAGAGTGAAACTCTTAAATGTTGATTTTTTTGGTGAAAAAGTCAACAGCAAGGATTTAATCACGCATTTGAAAATAAACAATGAATGGTTGTCACTTGACAAAGAAATTGAACACATTGCTACAATCCCAGCGAATTGAAAAGGAAAAAATAATGACAAATTATTGCATCACGTTGTTTTTTCTGTCAGTGTCAAAACGTATCGTATGATGATGGAGTTGAAAAAAGTAAATTTCAAATTTAAACACTGTAAAGTGGTTGACGGAACCCATATTCCACGTTGTTCCAACTGCTATGGATTATTCCATAAGAAAGAAAATTGCAAGTACAAGAAATTATGTGCCAGATCTGGGTTCGAAGGACATGAAAAAAAAAAGATTGTGGTCTTCCTACAAAAGACGTGACTTGTAAGCACTGTGTCAATTATAATGTCAATAATAAGATTAAGAGAGTGAAAGAGATTGAGAACCAGTCAACATTTTAGTGTATTTTACTACACTAACCAGGGGCGTAGCCAGGAATTTTTTTGAGGGGGTGTTTGTGCTACTTTAGACGTTTTTTTTTTTTTTGGTTCGGATCTGAAAAATTCAATCTCTATAATATCTAGTATAAAATTCGCGAAAATAGGGGGGTTTTGATCCCAATCCAGCCAGACATGCCACACACATTTTAAGCTAAAAATCGCATCAAAAAAGCTTAAACCTGAGGAGGAGATGCGATGACAGACGGATGGACAGACAGACAGACAGACAAAGTGCGGACAATAGCGTCCTTTTTTCCAAGAGGAAAATGAGCTAAAAAAACAATAATAAAATCAACTATATATATACTTAATATCCATTAAAAATTATTCCAATTATGTGAGATTTTCTGACCGTTTTCCTCGTGTTTTTAAGTACACTCATAAAAAAAATTTTAAATTTTATTTTTAAAATTTAAAAACTGGTTTTTAAAAATAATTCTGTATATGTAAACATATTGCCAGTGTAAAGCACATGGCTTGGTAGCTCAGTAGTAAAGCGCCTAGCTACCATTCCTAAGGTCAAGGGTTCGATTCCCACTCTGAGCAATTTTTTTGAATTTTTTTTAAATTTTTTTAACGGTCAAAAAAAATTTAAAATTTTTAAAAATATTTTTTAAATTTTAAAAAACACGACTTACGTAGAAAGTCAATAGCTTCCGCGTTCGACTATCGGGTCAGCAAAGCTTCGCTTTGCATTAGTTTGAAGATTAGGATTCGATCGGATCAGCAAAGCTTCGCTTTGCATTAGTTTGAAGATTAGGATTCCATCGGGTCAGCAAAGCTTTGCATTAGTTTGAAGATTAGGATTCGATCGGGTCAGCAAAGCTTCGCTTTGCATTAGTTTGAAGATTAGGATTCCATCGGGTCAGCAAAGCTTCGCTTTGCATAAGTTTGAAGATTAGGATTCGATCGGGTCAGCAAAGCTTCGCTTTGCATTAGTTTGAAGATTAGGATTCGATCGGATCAGCAAAGCTTCGCTTTGCATTAGTTTGAAGATTAGGATTCGATCGGATCAGCAAAGCTTCGCTTTGCATAAGTTTGAAGATTAGGATTCGATCGGGTCAGCAAAGCTTCGCTTTGCATAAGTTTGAAGATTAGGATTCCATCAGGTCAGCAAAGCTTCGCTTTGCATAAGTTTGAAGATTAGGATTCCATCAGGTCAGCAAAGCTTCGCTTTGCATAAGTTTGAAGATTAGGATTCGATCGGGTCAGCAAAGCTTCGCTTTGCATAAGTTTGAAGATTAGGATTCGATCGGGTCAGCAAAGCTTCGCTTTGCATAAGTTTGAAGATTAGGATTCCATCGGGTCAGCAAAGCTTCGCTTTGCATTAGTTTGAAGATTAGAATTCGATCAGGTCAGCAAAGCTTCGCTTTGCATTAGTTTGAAGATTAGGATTCGATCGGGTCAGCAAAGCTTCGCTTTGCATAAGTTTGAAGATTAAGACTCGATCGGGTCAGCAAAGCTTCGCTTTGCATTAGTTTGAAGATTAGGATTCGATCGGGTCAGCAAAGCTTCGCTTTGCATAAGTTTGAAGATTAGGATTCCATCGGATCAGCAAAGCTTCGCTTTGCATAAGTTTGAAGATTAGGATTCCATCGGGTCAGCAAAGCTTCGCTTTGCATTAGTTTGAAGATTAGTATTCGATTGGGTCAGCAAAGCTTCGCTTTGCATAAGTTTGAAGATTAGGATTCCATCGGATCAGCAAAGCTTCGCTTTGCATAAGTTTGAAGATTAGGATTCCATCGGGTCAGCAAAGCTTCGCTTTGCATTAGTTTGAAGATTAGTATTCGATTGGGTCAGCAAAGCTTCGCTTTGCATAAGTTTGAAGATTAGGATTCGATCGGGTCAGCAAAGCTTCGCTTTGCATAAGTTTGAAGATTAGGATTCCATCGGGTCAGCAAAGCTTCGCTTTGCATTAGTTTGAAGATTAGAATTCGATCAGGTCAGCAAAGCTTCGCTTTGCATTAGTTTGAAGATTAGGATTCGATCGGGTCAGCAAAGCTTCGCTTTGCATAAGTTTGAAGATTAAGATTCGATCGGGTCAGCAAAGCTTCGCTTTGCATTAGTTTGAAGATTAGAATTCGATCAGGTCAGCAAAGCTTCGCTTTGCATTAGTTTGAAGATTAGGATTCCATCGGGTCAGCAAAGCTTCGCTTTGCATTAGTTTGAAGATTAGTATTCGATTGGGTCAGCAAAGCTTCGCTTTGCATATGTTTGAAGATTAGGATTCCATCGGATCAGCAAAGCTTCGCTTTGCATAAGTTTGAAGATTAGGATTCCATCGGGTCAGCAAAGCTTCGCTTTGCATAAGTTTGAAGATTAGGATTCGATCGAATCAGCAAAGCTTCGCTTTGCATAAGTTTGAAGATTAGGATTCCATCGGGTCAGCAAAGCTTCGCTTTGCATTAGTTTGAAGATTAGGATTCGATCGGGTCAGCATAAGTTTGAAATTCAGTAGAAGTATTAAATCTGGATTAAGTACCTAAACTGACGATGAAATTCAGAAAAATTATGTTTTCCTAAAATTTGACTGTTTTCTGCAATTTTTGTTAATATTTAATAATTTTAGAAAAAAATTGGAGTTGAGTCAACAAAAAATTGTTATTTAAAAATGTTAAATCCTTTGACAAAGATTAATTTTAATCCGGACTGTTAAATCACTTAATTAAGCTCCAAATTGTAAAAAAATGTCCAAAAAACATTAAAATATGTCAAAATATGTCAAAAATGATCAATTCTTAACCAAAAATCTCAAATCAATCGAGTTGGATTAAATTTAAACTAACTGATTTATTAAAATCTTAATTAAATCCAATTGCTACCAATCAAAGCTCAAAATATTTTTTTTCTTCAGTTTTAACTTTATTTAGCTATTTTTAGTCATTTCTGACCATTTTGTAAAAATTTCGAGTCAAAAAAGTAAAATTCGTTAAATTTCGAAATTTTAATCCTCACACATGGATTAAAATTGAGTCGGGATTAACTCTTAGATTGTAATTCTCTTAAAATTTCAAATTTTTGAAAAACTGTTTATTTCATAAAATTCTGCTATTTTTTACCTTTATTTTGATATATCATTCATAAAAAAAGTTTTGAAAAATTTAGAATGAGGGGTTTTGTTTTTTAATCCGATGGATTTAAATTTTAATCCGATGGATTAAAATTGTTCATGCTCGTTCTCGAAAACAAAAAAGTTTCACGAGTTCCGCCTAAATTTCCCACCTACTAGACCTCTGTAGCTTTCCAATGATGTATAATTCATTATATTTAATGTTGACCTGCGAGCTGTAGGTTGGGTGACAAATTTTAATCCCTTTTCAAAAACGTAATTAATAGGAAGGATTAAAATAAATCCGACGGATTAAAACTTTGAATTAATTTTCCTGACTCACAGTTTAACCAAAGTGGGTCATGTTTGGTATCATTGGAAAGGTAATTTTAAGGGCTATTTAATAAAAATTACTTCATTCCAAATCTCCTCCACCCATGACCACCAGACCAACCACAACGTTAATCCCACTTTGAATAACCATTTGCATGTTCTGCTGAGTCAGGATGAGGTTGTAAAATTTGGATTTTTGTGCCAAAAAATTCTAAAAAATATTTGAAACATTTAAAGTACCAGAATTTTTCTGTTTTAGTGCTGTTAAAAAAAGTTATAGCAAAAATGAGTTTTGTATGGATTTTATATGGAAAACTTGCGGATTCCGCCTAAATTTCCCACCTACTAGAACAAAATACCTAAATTTTGAGATATAAACCATTACCCATCGATCAGATTGGGAGGCTGTAGGTTAGGTGACAAAATTTTCAAAGTGTACCAAAACAGCTTCCGAGCTTGCGCGGAAGCTAAATTGTTATTAAGCGTTCAATTTAAAAACAGTTTTTAAAATTTTCCATACAAATTTAAAAAGTTTTTAAAATTTTTTTATCAGTGTAAAAAATGACGTTGAGCATTGAACTCATACAAATAAAGATCCAGTAGAAAAAAAAATCAAGAAAATTGTAATTTAGGTTTAAGTTTGCTAATTTTTTAGATTCTTTGAACTTAAATTCAGTGTAGACTATACCAATTGTTGAAAATTTTTATAAATTTTATGATCATAAAACTAAAACTTACCCAAAACCACAATTTTCTTTCAAAAAAGCTCCTGACACAACGTGAGTTGATCTTTTTGTATTTTTTTACTTCTTTTTCGTTTTATTCACTTTTATTTATTTAAGTATTAATTAATTAGTGAAAATTTTAGATCTTAAGATGGTTAAAAATAATTAATTAATTAATAGAACGTCCACACAGCAATGAATTAGATTTTTTTTGAATTAACTTGAATTTTATTTTTTTTCTGGTTCACTGATACATATACACTTTTCTCTCAATTTTCTCTCAACTTTTTATATTCTCATTCTAGTCTTTTTTTTTAAAATAAAAATTATTCAGTTAAGACTTTTATTGAATTTAATTGAATAAAAGTAAAAAATGGATTATAAAAAATAAAATTTAAATAGAAATGTTGAATTATGAAAATAAAATTCAAAAAAAAAAATTCTCATTCCTACCCAAAAGCTTACGTTGACGAATTTCTGTATCTTGGTTTCATTAAATTTCCATCTTGATCCTTTACGTCCTTTTCAGCATGAAAACTTACAAGTTTCTCGGTATTTTCCGGCGGAACTTCAAGGTAGCACTTATCAGTTAATGAATTTTGCAGCTCTGCATCGACATCAACATCAACTTCTTCAATAATAATTATTGGAATTTTGTGAGTAATTTTTGATGGTGAATTTTTGTTTCTTGGTTCGGTGGCTGTTTTGATGTCTTCCATTATTTTTGAAGTTTTTCCTTTTTTAGGTTTTTTTTTATTTTTTTTTGCAATTTTTTTATTTTTTTTTTATTATTCGAATGACTTTTAATTAATGATAAATTTTGAAATACAACTCTTAATTTTATACTAAAATTTTCAAAAGTTTATGAACCTAAAACTAATTGAAAAATTTTAAAAAACAAAAACTAAAAAAGTTTCGAAAAATGAAAAAAAAAAAGTTTTCAATTTTACAAAACTTTTTATTTATTTATTTTATTTAATTTATTTAGCAAACTTAATTTTTTTTTTTTTGGAATATTTCAAAATAGTGGCTATTCACTTATGACGTCCACAAAAAAAATTGGATTTTTAGACCCCTCCTCCTTATTCTGTCACAAAATCTTCATACAAAAAAAAATCTATTGTTTAAAACTGTCACACAACCTCACACCCCCCCCCCCCCCCCTTAAAAAAATTGGACATCATAAGTGAACGACCCCATATTTTGAATTGAGTAATAAAAAGGATCAAAAATAGATTTGATTAGTTTCTCAGCCTAGTTTTTTGTTCAGCAGTCAATTTAGCAGCAAAAAAAATCTGCATACGAGCCAAAAAAATTAAGACTTAAAAAATTCACTGACCTGCACCAAAATAAACTCGTCTTCACGCTTTGAATAAAAAATTAATAAAAAAAACTAGTTTTATAAAAAAAAAATTCTTAAGAAAAAGAGATTAAAATTTTATTTATTATTTTAAGTTCGATGTCTAAAGCAATCTTCAAGTTGAGTCAATTTAATAAAAAAACATTGATGCAAAATGTTCAGTTTGTGTTTTAATTTTGAACTCTTTGGAAGTCTTGAAAATTCTGTCAAGATGATTAAAATTGGATTTTTTGTCATCACAATTGGTATGAATCCGAATTTTTCTAAGTGTGTAAATTAATATTTAAAATTTAATTAAATTTAAATTCCAGTTTTGCTAATTAATTTAAATGAATGCAAAACAGAATCAAATGAAGAAGAAAGCAAAGCTGTAAATGAGTCATCGGCAGTGTCTTCTTATTCTAAAGGTGATTTTGATTTCAGAATTCGGATAAGTGAGTTTTGTAAAAAAAAATTTAAAAAGTATTTTACTAACTTTTCAGAATGTATTTTAAATGTTGAATGTCCCGAAATGGAAGCTTGTGTTCGTAAAAAATGCGTCAATTCTTGTTCTTTAAATGTTTGTGGCTACAAAGCTGAATGTAAGGTCGTCAGACACATTCCAATTTGCAGCTGTGGTGATGAGTACATTGGTAAGTTTCAACTCATTATAAAAAAAAATTCAAAAATTTTAAAAAAATTTCAAAAAATTTAAAAAAATTCAGAAAATTCAAAAATTTTAAAAAAATTCAAAAATTTAAAAAAATGTCAAAAAATTAAAATTTCAAAAAAAAATTCAAAAAGTTCAAAATTTCAAAAAAAAAAATTTAAAAATTCAAAATTCCAAAAAAAAACAAAAAAAAAATTAAAAAATTTCAAAAATTTCAAAAAAATTACAAAAAAAAATCAAAAATATTCAAAAAATTTCAAAAACTTTAATAAATTTAAAAACTTAAATTTTTGAATAATTTCATTTCGCAAATTTCAAAATTTTCAAAAAAATATTAAAAAAATTCAAAAAATTTAAAAGTTTCAAAAAAATCAAAAAAAAAATTAAAATAATTCAAAAAATTTCAAAAATTTCAAAAAAATCAAATAAAAATCAAAAATATTCAAAAAATTTCAAAAAATTTCAAAAATTTTTAATAAATTTAAAAACTTAAATTTTTGAAAAATTTCATTTCGCAAATTTCAGTAAATTCAAAAAAAAATTCAAAAAATTCAAAAAAAATCAAAAAATTTCAAAAATTTCAAAAAAAATATAAAAGATATAAAAAAAATTGAAAAAATTTAAAAAATTTCAAAAAAAAATCAAAAAAAAATCAAAACAATTCAAACATTTCAAAAATTTTAAAAAGTTTCCAAAAAATATTAAAAAAAAAAATTCAAAAAATTTAAAAAATTTCAAAAAAATCAAAAAAATTCAAAAAGTTTCATAAATTTCAAAAATTTCAAAAATTTCAAAAATTTAAAAAATTTCAAAAAAAGTTCAAAATTTTAAAAAAATTCAAAAAATTCCAAATTTTTTTTAAAAATTTCAAAAATTTTAATCTCAAACAGGCGATCCATTCATAGAATGCATCAGACGAGATGGAACATCAGAACCAGTCAAAATAAATACCGAAACAGCCCCACCTTGTGGATTCTTTAGTTCCCAACGAGAAAGTAATGACGGTCCAATTTGTGCATGTCTGCCAGGATTTTTAGGATCTCCACCCAATTGTACACCCGAATGTCGTGTCAACGATGACTGCGCAGCCGATAAAGTTTGTTTTTCATATAAATGCACAAATATTTGTAAAAATGCCTGCACTGTCAATGCTGATTGTAAAATTGTCAATCATGCGACAATTTGTAGCTGTAAAGAAGGTTTTGAAGGCGATCCGTACCGCGGTGAATGTAAAGCAAGTCAAAAATGAAGAAAATTTTCGAAACTTTTATTTTTGAATAAAAATTATTTTTTAACATAAAAGAAATCTTCTTGTTGATTAAAAGTCCAGAGTTGGCAAAACGCCAGGCGTCGGACGCCAAAAGCGTCCGACGATTTGGACGCTGGGCGTCCGGCGTCCAAAAAAAATTTTTTTATGTTTCTTTAACTAATTTTTTCGCTTTTCCGGGGAGTTTTTCAGAGAAAAATTAAAAAAAATTTTTTTGGACGCCGGACGCCCAGCGTCCAAATCGTCGGACGCTAAAAAAAATTTGGCGTCCGACGCCAAATCGGATGATTCCAACTCTGTAAAAGTCAATGAAAGGTTAATTTATTCTCATTTTTTTGCAGTTCTAACTTTTATTTTTTGACTCAGTATAATTTTGAATATCAAACTAATCGGATCGAAATTTTGCAGCTTAAAATGAAAATTGGAATTTTTGTGTTGATTTGTGGTAAGAATAAAATTGAATAAATTGGAATTTAAGATCAAATTTGAAGAACTTTTCTTTTACAGTTTTGATGGTTGCGTCAATTGAAGCTAAACCTTCTGACGTTCCAGGTAAATTTTTGGCAAATTAAATGAAAAAAGTCTTTGAATTCATAAAAAATTAACTTAAAATTGATTCGTTCAACTCAGATTCTCCATGCAAGCCTGGAATTTGTGGAATTAAAGCAGAATGTAGAGTTTATAATGATTTGCCAGTTTGTGTTTGTGAAAAAGGATATAAAGGTAATTTTGTGGTGAAAGTTCCTTGGTTACATAACATGGGCGTAGCCAGAGTCGGCAAAATGCCAACGGTCCCCGGGAACGGGACATAGAAGTTCCCGAAAATGAGAATTCTGAAAACCCTAGTACCATGCCGAAGTGAGGCCAACAACACACCGGCTAAAATTGTATGTCAGCTTGGCTTTACTTCGGCTTAGTGCTGGATTTCATCTCGATTATCCGATCTGTGCCTTTCGGATATTTTAATTAAATTTGACTATGATTTTCTCTTTCTTTTATTTTTTTAAAAAAAAAAAAAACAGGAAATCCATTTACTGAGTGCATAAAAAAAGATTAACACAATAAATATCTTCTAAAGATGACAAAAATCTAGGATTCGTACCACACGAAAATTAATGAGCGTATTTAAATAATTTAAATATAAATGCTCATCTGTATATTGCCTAAAGGTGTGCACAATAGTGCATAGGTTCGCATTGGTACATTATTTAAATCATGTTTATCTTTGTAATTTGTGCAAAACCTGTAAAAATCTAAATTTATTTTGCAAATTTTCAAATAAAAAAAAAGAAAAACTAATTTATATGTGATTTTTTATTAAATTTATTTCAATAAATGCAAATTTAATTGATTTTATTTTTTGTTTTTATTACGGACATAGTTAATACGACCGACAAAAAAAAATTTCGGCCGAAATTTCAACCGAATTTCAGCCGAAACCTTTAATTTCGGCCGAAATTTCTGTCTGACTTTTTTATTTCGGCTGAATTATTGGGTTTCAATTTTTTGATTTAAAAAAATATTTTTTGTACGGGCCGAAATTTCGGGAAAAATAAAAAATATTTCAACCAAAATTTCAGCCGAAACTTTTCATTTCGGCCAAAATTTTTGCCAGATTTTTCATTTTAGCCAAAATTTATGCCGGATTTTTCATTTTAGCCAAAATTTCTGCCAAACTTTTTTATTTCTGCCAAGATTTTTGCTGGATTTTTCATTTCGGACAAAATTTCTGCCGAATTTTTTTATTTCGGCCAAAATTTCTGCCGGATTTTTCATTTCGGCCGAAATTTCTGTCGAATTTTTCAGTTTCGGCCAAAATTTCTCCCGGATTTTTCATTTCGGTCAAAATTTCTGCCGGATTTTTCATTTCGGATAAAATTTCTGTCAAATTTTTTATTTCGGCCAAAATTTCTGCCGGATTTTTCATTTCGGCCGAAATTTCTGTCGAATTTTTCAATTTCAGCCAAAATTTCTCCCAGATTTTTCATTTCGGTCAAAATTTCTGCCGGATTTTCCATTTCGGCCAAATTTTCTGCCGGATTTTTTATTTCGGCCAAAATTTCGGGTCAAGTGTTATTATTTTTTGTATAGTCCGAAATTTCAATAGAATTTCTACCGGAATTTTTATTAAGACTGAATTTTCGGTTTAAAATTTTTTGATTGAAAAATATTTTCTGTACTAGCCAAAATTTCGGCAGAAGTCTTTAATTTCGACCAAAATTTTGTAAGTCGTATTAACTACAATCTTTTATTACATTAAATGTCAATTATTTATCAAAATTCTTAAGAACTTTCAAACATTCCAACACCATACAACAAATTCCTCCTCGTAAAATGAAGTGTAATAAATGGCGATTGTTTAGTTGGAAAAGTCCTCAACAAATAATTTTCACCACTTCTAACATTCGGATTATGTGACACATTAACATTCTCGCCACTCAAATCCTCACACAATTTAGCAAAATCCCAAAGTTTTAAATTACAGTCAAGTGCACCAGATGCCAACACCGTACCATCACGACTAAAACACAACGAATGAATTGTCGACGTATGTCCTTCCAAACTAGCAACCAAATGTCCATGTGCCAAATCCCAAACATTTACAACTTTATCACTCGATCCACTTGCCAAATATCGTCCACAATTTGAGAAAACTAGCGAATAAATTGGTGCTTTATGTCCAGTCATTAATCTCACATGATTACCCGACAACACATCCCAAAGTCTAACAGTTCTATCACTCGAACCAGTCGCAACATAATTTGAATTTGGATGAAACATGCAGACATCAATGTCTGATAAATGTCCAGCAAATATCCTCAATGGTTGTGGATTGTCTGTTGCCCATACTCTGGCAGTCTTATCATGTGAACAACTGACAAAATAGTATCCATGTGGTGAGAACTTAACATCCCAAACTGGATTTAAATGTCCTTTATAAACCACAAGACATGTCCATGTCTGTAATGACCACAACCTGATTGTACAGTCCTCAGAACATGACAGCAGAAGTGATCGATCAAATGTAAATGAACAGCTATAAACAGGTCCTGTATGTCCAGTAAAAAGTTTCGATGTATCTGCCTTCCTATCATCCATCATACGTACCAAAACATCATCAACATCTCGATCAATGTCCTTTAAATGTTCAGCTGATTTTAATTCTCTCAATTTTGCTGGTGTCATTGCCCAAACTTTAATTGTTGCATCTGAAAATCCAATTGCAATTAGTGATGAATCTTCAGCAATTTCAGCACATGTGACTGTATATAAGGAATTAAGGAGTGTGTAGTAACAGACGGATGGTAAGCTATCTGGTCCAAGATTTACACGCTTTTGTGCTTCACGAAGTGCTTTAATTTTTTCATTTTTATCATTGTCACGTAGTTGCGGTAAATAGACACGATCTGATGGCGGTGCATTTGGATCTGATTTAGTCTTTTTACCAAACAACGGATCCTTCTTTTGCTTCTTTTTCTTTGGCTTGTCAGCATCAAGTTCATTCTCATCTTCTTCTTCGGGTGGTGGTGCTTGTGTTGTCATTTGTTGGTAATCTGGTTCCTTTAACAGTCCATAATAGACTTTAACTTTATTATCTTGACGTCTAGCTTCACCTAACAATGCACCAGCAGTTGCATCACATTGCTTCTTATTTCTGGCCATTCCTTCATACAAATCAAAGTATAAATGCTCATTAATAATGTTCATTACGACACTGGCTTTCTTTTCTTGTAGATGACGTTTAAGGAGTGATAATGTGTCACGGGATATACGGATGATGAATTCATTGGACTTGAATGTGTCAGTTAAGTCATTTCCACTCATTTGATCGCGTTTTGTTATCATTGAGAGTCTTTTGATGTCTTCTTGGTAATAATATTCTTGTTCTGGACCAAATTTTTCCATTAATTCTTTTGCTTGCTCTTCGTGGCCATTGTAGACTAACTCGATGTACATGTGAACAAATACTGGATAGAGGATCATGCTTAGTTCGTACTAAAATAAAGATGGAAAGTAAATTAGAATAAATTTGATCAAAAGTGTGGAATTTTAGAAACGTTTAAGGAAACATTTTAGTAAAATTTCAGGAAAATTCAGAAAAATTCAAAATAGTTCAAGTTCGGAAAATTCAAGAAAAACAGACAGTTTGGCAAAACTAACCACTTATAGTATACTTTTGGTTTACCCCATTAGAACCTTCATAGAAACCCAAGGTATACTCTATATCCTAGGTTACCCTTGGGGTAAGAGGTATTCCCTAGGACAGGAGTGTAGCCAGGAGACACTAGAAACCCACCCCAGATATTTTGCTCAAAATCACATATTTTGTATCAGGGGCCGGTTTCTCCGGTGGTGGTACGGTATGGGAAGGCATGGTATAGCTATACCAGTGGTGTGGTATATTGGTATGCCACTGTACCAGTATACCATTGTACCATACCACTGGTATAGCTATACCATGCAAACCATACCGTACCACCATCGGAGAAACCGGCCCCAGTAAAGACCAAATTGTGTGCAGAACTTATGAATCATGGAAAAAACATGAAATATCCGAAAGTACCATAAGATATCCTCCGAACCGTGTGCTTTATGCGGTTTTTGGTCATATTTTATCTCAAAGATACAAGCAGTTCGGATCCCACTATAAACTGTTCCCGAAAAACACAGATCGGATAATCGATATGAAATCTGGCACCAAGCCGGAGTGAGGTCAGCTCTAAGCTGGCATACAATTTAAGCCGGAGTGGTGCTGGCCTTACTCCTGCCTGGTGCCGGATTTTATCTCGATCATTCGATCTGTGCCTTTCGGGGTAGGTCTACTGGGTAAGGTGCAATAGGTTCTGTTTTAATTTAATCTAAATCACCTCCAGCTCAAAAGGCTGGGCCATTATCCCCAAATTATTTTATCTTTTATCTAAAAGATTAGCCTTGTCATAAAATAAGCTAGCTATTCCCTTTTCAAAAGCAAAAATCCCTTTAAAATTCTAAAAACCCATTAAAATGATATATCGGAGACAAGGGTTCAGCCTTTTGAGCTGGAGGCACTGCGATTCAATTAAAACTGAATCTATTGAGCCACACTCAATAGCAAGGGCGTAGCCAGGATGATTCGAGCCCCTGTGGGAAAATTCTGAGCCATGCACTCGCTGCGATTTCAAATTTTCCCACGGGAGATCTCAAACCCTCCTGGCTACTCCCATTCCCAGCAGACTTACAGTTTTTAATGAATTCAAAACTGCTTTTGGTCAAAATCCACAAAAACTTACTTTATAAATATCCAGCGAGGAGTCAACAAATTTTCGTAATTCAGTGTAACACGAATCATAAGAGTCTGGATCTCCTTCACTTTGGTAAGCTTGCAAAACGCTGTCTGATGCATCATGTGTAAAATTTTCTGGAATATCTGTGAGATTTGCTTCTTGTTTTAAGAGATTTTCGGTGTCCTAAAAAATTATAAAAATTTTTTCGTGTTTTTAAGAAATTGTAAAAATTATTTTTGAAAAGTTGAACTTGCGTACCTTTAAATTGTATTTCTTCAATATCTGCAGAACGGCTAGAATGTCGTTTTTGTTGGTTGCACTCATGATTGTGGTAATTGAGAGGCAATTGTTAGTTAATTTTATTTTAGTTTATTTTGTGATTTGTTGTTTATGTTTTGATGAAAAAGTTTTTGGACACTACAGTGATGTTTCCTTCGGAAATATTAGTTTGAATTTTAAAAAACCGTTAGAGATAAATTTGGAAATTGCTTTTTTCAGAGTTCAAAGTTTTTCGGTTATAAAGTTTAAGAATTTAAGTTTATTAAGAAGAATAAAATGTGAAAGTTTAAGAAAACTTTGAAAAAATTTGGAAAATTCGTGAAAAAATTGGAAAATTTGGAAAATTCGTAAAAAATTTGGAAAATTATTGAAAAATTAGAAAAATTTTTTGGAAAATTTGGAAAATTTAGAAAATTTTTGGAAAATTTGGAAAATTTTTGGAAAATTTGGAAAATTTTAGGAAAATTTGGAAAATTTGGAAAATTTTTGGAAAATTTGGAAAATTTTTGGAAAATTTGGAAAATTTTTGGAAAATTTGGAAAATTTTTGGAAAATTCGGAAAATTTTTGGAAAATTCGGAAAATTTTTGGAAAATTTGGAAAATTTTTGGAAAATTTGGAAAATTTTTGGAAAATTTGGAAAATTTTTGGAAAATTTTCGTCTTCGTTTGGAAGTCGTGAAAAATTTGGAAAAAGTGGAAAATTTGGAAATTTTTGAAAATTTTAGAAAATTTGGAGAATTCATGTAAAATTTCGGAAAATTCGTGAAAATTCGTATAAAGTTTCAGGAGGTCCGTGAAAAATTTGAAAAATTTGGAAAATTCATAAAAAATTTTGGAAAAATTCGTTAAAATTTGGAAAAATTTTTGGAAAATGGAAAAAAAATTGAAATTTTAACAAAAAATCATAAAAATAAATTATCAAAAGTAATTTTAAAATTTTATTCAAAATTATCAAAAAATTCATTCTTAAGGCCTAAATCGATTAAAACAATTTTGCAACTGACTCGAGACATAATTCCTTGAATTTCTTACATTCACAAAACTGGCATTGACACAAATATTTCCAGTTAAATTTAGCGTATCCAAAAGTGTCGAATTGTTGAACCAAACAGGATCAGTTCCATTAATTTGATTATTATTTGCTGAAAATTCCACCAAATTTCGCATAGAAGCACCAAAATATGCAGAATTAATTGAAGTCAATCTGTTGGAATTAAATTGAATTCTTGTGACATTTGTTAAACTATTAAGTGCTCCACTTTCGATTCTTGAAATCTGATTTGTATTCAGATATAAATTCAGCATGCTTGATCCAAGTCCTGTCAAACCTCGAGCACTAATTGTTTGGATTTTATTCATCGTCAACGATAAAGTTTGAAGATTCGCTAAATTGGCAAAAACATTTTCAGGAATGACTGAAATTTCTTGTGAGATTAATTGAAGGATTCGCAAGTTCCTGCAGTTTTGGAATGAGGATGTGGTGAGGCTGATTATTCCGTTGCCTGATGCTGTGATTTCTTGGAGATTTGTGAATTGTCTGCAGATTGCTGATGGAAAAATTGTTGATGTTCCGTTGATTATGTTGACAGCTCTGACGTTGGCGTTGTTGGATCCTGGTGGATGTTGTCCTGGAGATTGGAATAAAAAATTTGTGATAAAATTCGGAAAACTCATGAAAAATGCTTGAAAAATTTAGGATAATTCGAAAAATTCAGAAAAAACTCATTAAAATTCATTAAAATTTGGAAAGTTCAGGAAAATTCAGGAAAATTTGGAAAATTCAGAAAAATTCGGAAAATTTGAAAAATTCAGGGAAATTTATAGAAAATTCAGGGAAATTTAGTAAAATTCGGAAAATTTAATGAAATTCGTACTATTCGGAAAATTTTAAAATTTCAGGAAAATTCATAAATTCAGGAAAATTCAGGAAAATTTAGGAAAATTTGGAAAATTCAGAAAAATTCAGGAAAATCCAGAAAAATTTAGGAAAATTTGGAAAATTCAGAAAAATTCAAGAAAATTTTAAAATTTCAGGAAAATTCAAAAAATTCATTAAAATTCGGAAAATTCAGGAAAATTCAGGAAAATTTTAAAATTTCAGTAAAATTCAAAAATTCAGGAAAATTCAGAAAATTTCAGGAAAATTTGGAAAATTCAGAAAAATTCGGAAATTTTGGAAAATTCAGGAAAATTTGGAAAATTCAGGAAAATTCTGGGAAATTTAGTAAAATTCGGAAAATTCAGTAAAATTCGGAAAATTCAGAAAAAACTCATTAAATTTCAGGGAAAATTCATTAAAATTCAGGAAAATTCAGCAAATTCAGGTAAATTCGGAAAATTCAGGAAAATTTTAAAATTTCAGGAAAATTCACATATTCAGGAAAATTCAGAAAATTTCAGGAAAATTTGGAAAAATAAGGAAAATTCAGGAAAATTCAGGAAAATTTAGGAAAATTCAGAAAAATTTGGAAAAATCAGAAAAATTCAGGAAAATTCAGGAAAATTCAGAAAAATTTGAAAAATCAGGATAATTAATAAAATACCGGAAAGTTTGAAAAATTCCGGAAAATTTGGAAATTTAATAAAAATTTTGAAAATTCACGAAAATTTGGAAAATTCAGAAAATTTCAAGAAAATTCAAGAAAATTTTAAAAAATTTGGATAATTCTGGAAAATTTATGAAAGTTCCGGAGATTTCGGAAAATTCATGAAAAATTCGGAAAATTCATGAAAAATTTCCAAAAGTTTCCGAAAATTTATAAAATTTGTAAAAAAAAAACTCACCTTCAACAGCCTCAAAATCATCAATTCCAACCAAATTCCTAACACTCATCCTACAAATAAAATCAGGCGATCCCGAATATTGACATCGAACATATCTAAAGTTCCTCAAACAAATTTCAATTTCACGTCTCACATTTTCCCGATTTCCAGCATCAATAAAGTAATTTCTACTATTACACAAATTTCCATCCAAAAATAAAGCACCAAGCATTGCAGAATTATTAAAAAATTCAGGATCAATTGAGTCCAATTGATTATTTTGAAGATAAATTGACCTGAGCCTTGCCATCGCATTCCTAAAAGATCTTGAATCAATTGTCGTAATTCTATTTCCAGATGCCGACAAGTCAGTCAATGACGCTTGATTCATAAATAAATCAACTGGAAATCCACGAATAAAATTATTATTAATGCTGATTGACTTCAAATTGACAACGGAACTGAATGACTGAACATTTAATTCCAACAATTCACAATCATTAAGAATTAAATTTTCCAAAGCCAACATTTGTCCAAAATCACCAACATCAATACTTCTAATTGGATTCATGCTCATGTCCAATGTCTGTAGTCGTGTATATCCGCCGTCCCTCAAAACCTTCATGATTCTATTTCCAGCAAGTGAAAGTTTTGTTAAACTTTGTCGAACGCTCAAAAACCACGACGAATTCACCGTCCGAAGCTCATTAAATCCAAAATCAAGTTCCGATAATCTAGTTCCAAAAAATGCATCGGACGCGACACTTTCGATTCTATTTTGTCTAAAATTAATCACAGCAAGTCTCTGATTGGAGCTAAAAGCCAATGGAACTTCATTAATGACATTTCCTCGCAAATTCAGCACTTCCAAATTTAAACAGCTTCGAAAACTTTCCGATGACAACAGCCCAACTTCACTCCAGACAATCTCAAGTGTTCGTAAATTTGTGAACTTTCTGCAAATTATTGACGGAATATTTTTGGTATTTTGGAATTTTCCAGACACTTCGATGACGTCAGAGTCGAATTTTTGTGTTAAATGAGATCCTTGAATGGATGTGAATTCCTGTCCATTTGGATTTGAGATTTGAAGTTCGCAGCTATAAATTAAGGAGGTGAGGATGTAATTGCATTGAATTGATGATGGGGTGGTTGTTGGGCGGGATGTTGTTGTTGTCACAATAGGACGGGTTGTAGTGGTTGTGGTTGGTTGGTATCTTGTTGTTGTCGTGGTGGTTGTAGGTTGGTATCTAGTCGTTGTTGTTGTATTTGCAATGTATCTAGTTGTGCTTGTTGTTGTTGGCTGATATCTGGTTGTAGTAGTGGTTGGTTGGTACCTCGTGGTCGTGGTTGTATTTGTTGTTGGTTGGTACCTGTCAAAATTTGATATGCTTTAGAATTTATTAAATTTTTAGGATTTTTTCGGATTTTTTTTTGGATTTTTTTCGGATTTTTTCGGAATTTTTTCGGAATTTTTTCGGAATTTTTTCGGATTTTTTGGACTTTTCTCGGATTTTTTTGGAATTTTTTTGGAATCTTTTCGGATTTTTTTCGGATTTTTTTCGAATTTTTTCGGATTTTTTTCGGATTTTTTTCTGAATTTTCTGAATTTACTCGGATTTTTTTCGAACTTTTTTCGGAAATTTTTCGGATTTTTTTATGACTTTTTTCGGATTTTTTCGGAATTTTTTCGGATTTTTCGGATTTTTTTCGGATTTTTTTCTGAATTTTCTGAATTTTCTCGGATTCTTTTCGAACTTTTTTCGGAAATTTTTCGGATTTTTTTCTGACTTTTCTCGGTTTTTTTCGGACTTTCTCGGATTCTTTTCGGATTTTTTCAAATATTTTTCGGACTTTTTTGGGAATTTTTTCGGATTTTTTTCGAAATTTTTTTTGGATTTTTTCGAATTATCTGAATTTTTTGCATGTTTTTTCGGTTTTATCGAATTTTTCGGATTTTTTCGGATTTTTTTTCTGATTTTTTTTTTCGAGTTTTTTTTTCGGATTTTTTCAGATTTTTTTTTCAGATTTTTTTTCGGATTTTTTTCGGATTGTTTTCGGATTTTTTAGGATTTTTGGCGGACTTTATCAGATTTTTTTTTTGGTTTCTTGAACTTTTTGGAATTTTTTGGGATTTATCCAAAAAATCTTGATTTGTTGCTACCTGGTAGTCGTTGTTGGCTGGTACCTTGTTGTTGTAGTATTTGTGTACCTATAAGTCGTGGTTGTTGCATTATTGTACCTTGTTGTTGTTGTTATTTGTCCAATCGTAAAATTAACTCTAAAACTAAAAATTAAGACTAAAATGCACAAAAAACCAGCGCGATCCATTTTTAAAATGATTTTATTTTTGACTGAATGATTTGAACAATTTTGAAGCTGTTTTTATAGTTGAAGAATTCTTGCTTATCTTTTGAACCATGAGTGAGTAAAAAATGGAATTAGATAAGGTTTCGGGTTGAGTGAAATACTTCCTTTAGCTGAGGTAAAAACGTCATTTTTTTATATCTCAAGTGGTTATTATTTAATTTTGGCACGTTTTCTATTTTTGGGGGATTGACTCAAAAATTTCAATTATTACGATTTTATGTGAAATAAAAAAAGAATAAAAATTTTAAAACAAATTTTTAAAAATAAAATTCTCAAAAAAAAAATAATTTTTAAAATAATTTTTTTCTTGAAAAATTTGAACCAAATTTTTTTTTTAAAAAAAATAAAATTAAAGTAAATTTTATTTATTGATTTTTTTAATTTTAAATTTTTAAAGATTTTTTAAAAAATAAATTTTTAAATTTTTTATTTTGTCCACGCAAATGACACCTTCCAGCTTTCAATTCTTGCAAAGTTTACTCCTCGAATTACTCGGAAATATCCTAAAAAATAAGTTAATTTGAATTTGTTTTGTTTTTTAAAAAAAAATTAAAATTTACAAACCTTTTTCTCCCCAGCGTGAACCTAATTAAGTGAAATAAAATATATAAAAAAATATTAAATTTGAGCCTTTAAAATCAACTTTTTACTTACCCCATGAATTTTTTAATATCCAATATGGAATTCCATTGCTTGTTCCATATCCAACTAGTAAAACTAAACAATAGTATCAAAAAAATTAATGTAAAAAAATAATGCATTAATTAATTTTTAAAAAATCGTAAAAAAATTCTTAAAAAGATTATAAAAATTAAAAAACCTAAAAAATTAAAATTTCAAAAAATTTAAAAAACATCAAAAAATTAAAAAAAAACTCAAAAAATTTTAAAATAATTTCAAAAAACTAAAAAATTCAGAAAGTTTAAAAATAAATTTCAAAAAATTTTCAAAAATTTTTAAAAAAAATTTTCAAAAAATTTTTAAAAAAAATTTTCAAAAGATTTTTAAAAAAAATTTTAAAAAAATTTTTAAAAAAAATTTTAAAAAAATTTTTAAAAAAAATTTTCAAAAAATTTAAAAGAAAATTCAAAAAAATTAAAAAAAAAATCAAAAAATTTAAAAAAATCAAAAAAAAAAAATAAAAAGTTTTTAAACAAATTTTAAATTTTTTTAAGAAAATTAGAATTTAGGAAAAAATTAAATACAAAAAAGTTCAAATATTCTGATTATATTAAAAATTTAAAAAAATTAAAAAAAAAAACAAAAAAAATGAAAAAACTAAAAAAAATTAAAAAAATTTAAAAAAAAAAACAAAGTTTAAAAAAATAAATTTTTAAATAAAAAAGAATTAAAATTGGAAATCAAATAATACCAGCGTGTCCACCAGCCTTAGTTCCTGGTGTTGTTGTCACAATTCCAGATGAATAGGAAAACAAATTATTGTAAACATCAAAAGCAACAAACAACGGTCCATAATTGTATAAAAAATGTCGAATTTCTTCAGAATTATTTGGCAACAGTTTGACTTGATAAGTTGATGAATATTTGGTTCGAGGTCTTGATCGTGTATCGCATTGGTTTTTAACAAATCCTAAATATCCGTAATAAGTTGAAGCTGTGCAGCCTCCATGTGAATTTGCGTAGTTGTAGACGGATGTGTCCCAACCTTTGAAGAAATTTGTAAAAATTTAATTATAAAAAATTAAAAAAAATTAAAATTTTCAAAAATTTTTGAAAAAGTTGAAAATTTAATTCTTTTATAAAATTAAAATTTGAAAATTTTAAGGAAAGAGAAAATTTAATAAAAAATAAAATGTTCGAAAAATTTAAACATGTTTTTTTATATTACTATTTTAAACATAATAAATAATAATAATAAATATTTAAAATATAATTTAAAATATAAATATTTAAAATATAATTTAAAATATAAATATTTTAAATATAATATATATTGTTATATATTACTATTTTAAATTTAAAAATTTTTTGAAAAAATTTTACTTTTTTAAATTTTTTAAAAATATTTTGAAAAAATTTTAATTTTTTTAAAATTTTTCAAAATTTTTTAAAAAAATTTTAATTTTTTTAAATTTTTCAAAAATTTTCAAAACATTTTTAATTTTTTAAATTTTTTAAAAATATTTTGAAAAAATTTTAATTTTTTTAAATATTTCAAAATCTTTTGAAAAAATTTTAAATTTTAAAACTTTTTAAAAAAATTTTAATTTTTTTAAATTTTTTAAATTTTCATTTTTTAATTTTAATTTTTAAAATATTTCAAAAAAATTTTTGAATTCTTCAAATTTTTTGAATTTTTAAATTTTTTTAAAATTTTTGTTTAATTTTAAAATTTCTTAATTTTTTCAAAATTTTCAAAATTTTCAAAATTTTCAAAATTTTTAAATTTTTCGAAATTTTTTAATTTTCCGAAATTTTTAAATTTTTCGAAATTTTTAAATTTTTGAAAAATTTTGATTTTTAAAAAAAAATTTTTTTTTAATATTTCAAAATATTTTGAAAAAATTTTAATTTTTTTAAATATTTCAAAATCTTTTGAAAAAATTTTAAATTTTAAAACTTCTTAAAAAAATTTTAATTTTTTTAAATTTTTTAAATTTTCATTTTTTAATTTTAATTTTTAAAATATTTCAAAAAAATTTTTGAATTCTTCAAATTTTTTGAATTTTTAAATTTTTTTAAAATTTTTGTTTAATTTTAAAATTTCTTAATTTTTTCAAAATTTTCAAAATTTTCAAAATTTTTAAATTTTTCGAAATTTTTTAATTTTCCGAAATTTTTAAATTTTTCGAAATTTTTAAATTTTTGAAAAATTTTGATTTTTAAAAAAAAATTTTTTTTTAATATTTCAAAATTTTTTGAAAAAATTTTAACTTTTTTTCATTTTTTTAAAATTTTTTGAAAAAAATTTTAATTTTTTTAAATTTTTTAAATTTTCATTTTTTCTTTAGATTTTTAAAATATTTCAAAAATTTTTTGAATTCTTCAAATTTTTTGAAATTTTCAAATTTTTTTACAATTTTTGTTTAATTTTCAAAAATTTTTAAATTTTTCAAAATTTTAAAATTTTTCAAAATTTTAAAATTTTTCAAAATTTTCAAATTTTTCAAAATTTTCAAATTTTTCAAAATTTTCAAATTTTTCAAAATTTTTAAATTTTTCAAAATTTTCAAGTTTTTCAAAATTTTTAAAACTTCTCAAAATTTTTAAATTTTTTCAAATTTTTTAAATTTTTTTCAAAATTTTTAAATTTTTTTCAAAATTTTTAAATTTTTTCAAAATTTTTAAATTTTTTCAAAATTTTTAAATTTTTTTCAAAATTTTTAAATTTTTTCAATATTTTTATAATTTTTCAAAATTTTTAAATTTTTTTAAAATTTTTAAATTTCTTTAAATTTTCGGCCATAATTTCCAATTTATTTTTCCTACTCACCTCCTTTACATCCACTAGTACATTCCATAGCTTCTTGTTCCGACAATTTAACACAAATTCCATGAAATCGACACATCGACGACTCAATAACTCCAATAGCTGCAAATGCATAACAACTTCCACAACTTCCTTGATCCTGAACAGGCTGTACAATTCCATGGTCAGCCCAATTCCAATAATCTGGAATATTTGATCTTTTGCTTCTAAAATTGCCTTCAAATTCTTGTGTATGGTCGTCTGGCTGGTCAACAAATCCCAATCTAGTTGCTGCCAAATTTTCATCACTTAATGCTGACAATTCATTCAGTTCCATTTCAAAACTTTCATTTCCATTTCTAAATTTTTCATTATGTTCTTGTGCTTCATAAAAATGCTTTAAAATATTTTCTTTGACATTTTTGAGTCCAAAAATTCGCCGACTTCGAATTTGAGGAAATTTTTGGAAGTAATCTTCGACAATTTTGTCCTCAACGTCTTTTGGAAGTTTGTCAAATGCAAAATTAATTCCAATAAAAAAATAAAAAATTGTTAAAAGTTGAAAGTTCATTTTGTGACTTGAAGTTAATGTTGGAAGTAAAACTGATAATTAGGAATGGAAAAAGTTTTCTTTTTATATTTTTTTTTTTCTTCTTTTTTCTTATCAGCGTGAGAATTTCTTCATTTTTTTGTTCCTACAACCTTTATCTGATATCTAGAATTAATTAATTTATTTTTCTATGATTACTGAACTGAGTAATTGACCTCGATAGGAAGGGATTTAGTTGTGCATTGACTGTGTATTGATGTAATGCAGGAAAAAAATGACTCAAAAAGGTTCAATAACCAAAGCTTTGAGAGATTTTCAATAGGATGCGACAGAGCTATGCTGTAAATACTGAAAATGGCAAGTTAAATGCCAAAAATGATCAGAACTTGACTAGAATGGCCAAAAATGGCCGAAACTGGCTAAAAATCAGCAAAATGACCGAAAATCAGCAAAAATAGCCGAAAATGACCGGAAATTGCCAAAAATGTCCGAAAACGACTAAAAATGGCCGAAAAGTTCCAATAGTGACCTTAATTGATCAAAATTGACGAAAATTTCCGAAAACGACTAAAAATGGCCGAAAAGTTCCAATAGTGACCTTAATTGATCAAAATTGACGAAAATTTCCGAAAATGACTAAAATGGTCGGAAAATTTTCAAAAAGGAGCAAAAATGACCAAAAAGGTGTGAAAATTGCCGAAAATTACGAAAAATGGCCGAAAGTAATCAAAAATTGCCAAAGATGAACGAAAATGGCCAAAAATAGCAAAAAATAGCAAAAAAAATGACCGGAATGGGCAAAAATGATCAAAAATTTCTGAAAATTGCCAAAAATTGGCCAAAATTGGCCAAAAATGACAGAAAATGCCCATAAATTGCCAAAATTGGCCAATAATGATCAAAATGGGCGAAATTGGCTAAAAATGGCCTAAAATTATCAAAAAGATCGAAAGTGATCAAAAACGACCGAAAATGGTCAAAAATGGATAAAAATGACCAAAGATGTCAAAAACAACAAAAAAAAGGCCAAAAATTGCTAAAAATGATTGAAAATTGCCAAAAATTCTCAAAAGGATCAAAATTGGCCAAAAATGTCCAAGAATGGCCAAAATTGGCTAAAAATCAGCAGAATGGCCGGAAATCAGCAAAAATTGCCGAAAATGACCGGAAATTGCCAGAAATGGCCGAAAACGACCAAAAATGGCCGAAAAGGTCCAAAATGGACGAAAAAGACCAAAAATGGCCAATAGTGGCCGAAAATAATCAAAAATGACCAAAAATGCTCAAAAGGATCAAAACTTGCCAAAAAATGACGAAAAATGCCCATAAATTGCCAAAAATGGTCGAAACTGGCCTAAAATTATCAAAAATGATCGAAAATTTTCAAAGAATGGCCAAAAAGGATCACAAATGGCCCAAAATGTCACAAAATACCCAAAAATGGCCGATAATGATCAAAAATAGTCAAAATTGACCAAAATGACCAAAAAGATCCAAAAATGATCAAAAATGGCTAAAAATGACCAAAAAAGGTTAAAAATGCTCAAAAAGATCAAAACTGACAGAAAATGCCCATAAATTGCCAAAATTGGCAAAATGGGCGAAATTGGCTAAAAATGGCCTAAAATTATCAAAAAAGATCGAAAGTGACCAAAAATTACCGAGAATGACAAAAATGGCCAAAAAGGATCAGAAATGGCCGAAAATATCCAAAAATGGCCAAAAAGGATCACAAATGGTCATAAATTGCATAAAAAGTTCAAAGTTTCCGAAAATGATCCAGTAAAAGACAAAACTGTCTGGGTTTTCTAGGGTACCATACCTTAGAGCTGTACCCCACAAACCCAGCCCAAACCATCTACCCAACCCTTGACAAACCCAAAAATATCAAAATTGGCCAAAAATGTCCAAGAATGGCCAAAATTGATCAAAAATGACCAAAACTGACTGAAAATCACCAAAAATGGCCAAATGTTTCCGAAAATGACAGAAAATGGCCGAAAATTACCGAAAATTGCCGAAAATGGCCGAAAATTGCCGAAAATTACCGAAAATTGCCGAACATGGCCGAAAATTGCCGAAAATAGCCAAAATTTACCGAAAATTGCCGAAAATAGCCAAAAATATCCAAAAAATTCCTCAAGAAACAGCAAAACAAACCTTCAACAATTCAAAAAATTTCCTAATATTTATAACGGTCGAAAAAAATTCAAATCTCAACAGCAAACTCAGCCCAGCCATAAAGCACAGCTCGACTAATCAAAGAAAAACAAAAAAATAATAATTTTCAATTGATTTGACCGCAATTAATTTACAGCAATAAAACTCCTCGACACCTCCCAAGTACTTCTCAATGTTGTAAAAAAAACAACAACAAAAATTTTTATCTAATCGCAGTAATCATTGAAAAAATTCTTCAAAATGTTTAATTTAACTCGAAAATCCATCAAAATTGGATTAATTAATTTCAATCCAGCATCAAGCTATCAAATGTCCAGAATGTTATCATCTTTGGTACGAAATCTTGGCTTTATTGACGGTCAATGGACAAAGTCATGCGATGGAAAAAAATTTGATGTCATAAATCCAGCAAATATGAAAGTTATTGCACAAGTTCCGGACATGAATAAGGAGGATTGTCAGCGGGCAATTGATGCTGCAAATGATGCATTTTACAGTAAGGAATGGCACAATACAACTGCAAAGGAACGATCGAGCTTGTTAAAGGTAAATTTTGAAGAATTTTTTGGCACTTCCAATTCATCCTCAATTCTTTGCCTTTTTTTAGAAATGGTTCAACCTTTTGGAACAGCACAAACAAGAAATTGCAGAAATTATGACAGCTGAATCAGGAAAGCCAATTGGCGAGTCACTTGGTGAAGTTGGATATGGCAACAGCTTTATTGAATGGTTTGCGGAGGAAGCTCGAAGAATTTATGGCGAAATTGTTCCATCGCCAGTCGCTAGTCGTCAAATAATGATGACAAGACATCCAATTGGTGTTGCTGGATTGATTACACCTTGGAACTTTCCACATGCTATGATTACGAGGAAAGCTGGTGCTGCTTTGGCTGCTGGTAAGTGAAATTGTTGATTTTAGTGAGTTCTGGGGTGGGATGTGTTCAAAGTCGTGTGCAGTGTGCGAGTTTTGTCATGAATAACTGTCAAGGTGTGCTTTGAAGGTAAAAATGACCAAAATCGTGTACTGTGTGCGATTTTTGTTCAATCTTCCAGCAAGTTATACTTTAGATATAAAAGTGATCAAAGTCGTGTGCAGTGTGCGAGTTTTGTCATGAATAACTGTCAAGGTGTGCTTTGAAGGTAAAAATGTCCAAAATCGTGTACTGTGTGCGATTTTTGTTCAATCTTCCAGCGAGGTACACTTTAGATGTAAAAAGTGACCAAAATCGTGTACTGCATGCGGTTTTTGTCATGAATAGCTGTCAAAGTATGCTTTGAAGGTAAAAAATGACCAAAATCGTGTGCTGCGTGCGATTTTTGTCATGAATAGCTGTCAAGGTATGCTTTGAAAGTAAAAGTGACCAAAATCGTGTACTGCATGCGATTTTTGTCATGAATAATTGTAATGGTATGCTTTGAAGGTAAAAGTGACCAAAATCGTGTCCTGCATGCGATTTTTGTCATTAACAACTAATAAAGTATGCTTTGAAGGTAAAAGTGGCCAAAATCGTGTGCTGCGTGCGATATTTGTCATGAATAACTGTCAAGGTGTGCTTTGAAGGTAAAAGTGACCAAAATCGCGTGCTGTGTGCGATTTTTGTTCAATCTTCCAGCAAGTTATACTTTAGATATAAAAGTGACCAAAGTCGCGTGTTGCGTGCGACTTTTGACATTATTTATCATCAAACTAATCCAACTATCAAGTCATGATCAAAACCGTACATAACACACGGTTCGTGACTATTTTTAATTCCCACAAAACTAAAATTCCCGAAAATTAATTTTTTAGGTTGCACAGTCGTCCTTAAACCAGCCGAAGACACTCCATTAACAGCATTAGCACTTTGCAAATTAGCTGAAGAAGCAGGCTTTCCATCCGGTGTCATTAACTGCATCACATCAAGTCGAATCCATGCAGCTGAAATTGGTGAATTATTATGTAAAAGTCCAAAAGTTGCTGGAATTTCCTTCACAGGATCAACACAAGTTGGCAAATTGCTGTATCGACAATGTTCAGAAGGAATTAAAAGAATTGGACTAGAACTTGGTGGAAATGCTCCATTTATTGTCTTCAAATCCGCAAATATCGATCATGCAGTTCAAGGTGCAATGACATCAAAATTCCGCAATTGTGGACAAACTTGCGTGTCCGCAAATCGATTTTTAATCCAAGAAGAAGTTTTTGATGAATTTACTGAAAAATTAACGGAACAAATTAAGGCATTAAAAATTGGCGATGGATCAAATGCCGATGTTAAAATTGGTCCATTAATTAATGAAGTACAACTGCATAAAGTTCAAGCTATGGTTTCCGATGCAACATGCAATGGTGCAAGAATTATTCATGGTGGAAATCACTTGTCGGACATTGGTCCGTTGTTCTTTGAGCCAACAATTGTCACGGACATAAAGACAAATATGGATTTATATAATGATGAAGTCTTTGGTCCGGTTGTGTCACTTATTAAATTTAAGACAGAAGAAGAAGCTTTGAGGATTGCAAATAGCACACAACGTGGACTTGCTGGATATTTTTATAGTCAAGATATTAGTCAAATATTTCGTGTTAATAAGGAATTGGAAGTTGGTATGGTTGGAATTAATGAAGGATTAATTTCAACGACTGAAGCTGCATTTGGTGGAATTAAGGAAAGTGGACTTGGACGTGAAGGATCTAAGCATGGAATTGATGATTATGTTTATATTAAATATCTTTGTTATGGGAATTTGAATTAAAAA
The DNA here is from genome assembly GCA_026123125.1 of Chironomus striatipennis. NCBI lineage: Eukaryota > Metazoa > Arthropoda > Insecta > Diptera > Chironomidae > Chironomus > Chironomus striatipennis. Next base: position 840,491 of record CM047391.1, on the reverse strand, counting down.
AAAAACGTTAGAAAATTTAAAAAAAAAATATTTTTCAAATTTTGAAAAGTTTTAAAAAAAATTTAAAAAATTTCAAAAAAATTTCAAAAAAAAAAATTAAAAATTTAAAAAAAAATCAAAAAATTTTGAAAAATTTTGAAAAATTTCAAAAAATTTTGAAAAATTTCAAAAAATTTTAAAAAATTTCAAAAAATTTTGAAAAATTTTGAAAAATTTCAAAAATTTTTGAAAAATTTCAAAAAATTTTGAAAAATTTCAAAAAATTTTGAAAAATTTCAAAAAATTTTGGAAAATTTCAAAAAAAATTTGAAAAATTTCAAAAAAATTTTGGAAAATTTCAAAAAAAAAATAAAAAATTTTCGAAAAATTAAAAAAAAATGAAAATTTTTTGAAAATTTAGAGAAATTAAAAAAAAATTAAAAAAGCTGAAAAATTAAAAATAAAATTAAATATGATGAAAAATTGATTAAAAAAAATTAAAAAAATTCAAAAAAAATTTAAATTTTTTTGAAAATTTGGAAAAATTGAAAAAAATTTAAAAAAAAAATATTTAAAAAAGTTAAAAAATTAAAAAAGTTAAAAATTTAGAAGAAGTTGGAAATTTAAAAAAAAAAAGTTTAAAAAATTTCAAAAAAATTGAAAGTTTTCAGGGAATTTTATGTTAAATGTTTCAAAATATTTAAATTTTTTTAATTTTTTTTAATTTTTTTAATTTTTTTTTTTTCAAATTTTTTAATTTTTTTTTAAATTTTTTATTTTTTTTAATTTTTTAATTTTTTTAAATTTTTAATTTTTTTAAAATTTTTTAATTTTTTTTAATTTTTTAATTTTTTTTACTTTTTTAATTTTTTTTAATTTTTTTTAATTTTTTAATTTTTTAATTTTTTTTTAATTTTTTAATTTTTTAATTTTTTTTTTTAATTTTTTAATTTTTTAATTTTTTTTTATTTTTTTTTTTAATTTTTTAATTTTTTTTTAATTTTTATAAAATTTTTTTTAATTTTCTCAATTTTATTAAACTTTTTTATCTTTTAAATTTTTTTAATGTTTTTAAAAATTTTTAAAAATTTTTAATTTTTTTTTTAATTTTTTAATTTTTTTTTATTTTTTTAAAAATTTTTTTAAATTTTTATTTATTTTTTTCAATTTTTTTATTTTTTTTTTAGTTTTTTTGAAATTTTTAAATGTTTTTTTTTTAATTTTTTTAAAATTTTTTCAAATTTTTTTAAATTTTTTTTATTTTTTTTTTATTTTTTTTTTTTAATATTTTTTAATTTTTTCATTTTTTTCATTGCGAATTTTCAAAAATTTTAAAGCTTTAAAAAATTTTCTGATTTTTTTTTTAAATTTTTATTTTTTTTTCTGTCATAAAAAGACAAAAAAAATGTCAAAAGAGACGAGATTTGGCACTCAAATTAGGTAGCTAGAATAGGCACCAAATTAAAAACAATAAGTACATGATGCTAGTTACATAGTGATATTAAATAAATAAATAAATTAATGATAATAATAATTCCGAGATTGAAACAAAAAAAATGTTTCCAAAATGCTTTGACGGGTCTTCCACTAAACTGATATAAAAATATATTGATATTGTGTAAATAAAATTTATGTGAAATTAAATAAAAAATTTGTGTTCATATTGAGCAGATTCTCTTTTAAGGTTCTTTAGAGCTGTGTTAAGCTCATCTGCTAGTCTACCTAGGATTTCAAGAGTCATGGACGTTCGAAAAGAAAGGGTTTCTGAGTTTCTAGGGTATACTCTACTTAGAATTTAAACTAAGCTAATGATTTCCAAGAGGTGTAACTTACTTATTTACTTACTTACTGCAACCATGTTCCTATGTGGAGCTTAGGTTACAACAAAATGCTTTCCATCTGACTCTGTTACCTATCCGAAAGGCACAAATCGGATAATCGAAATGAAATCCGGCACTAAGCCGGAATGAGGACAGCTCTAAGTTGGCATACAATTTAAGCCGGAGTGGTGCTGGCCTCACTCCAGTTTGGTGCCGGAATTCGTCTCGATTATCCGACTTGTGCCTTTCGAGCTAGTTTGTACAAGTTCTCTGTCCGCACATTCGCGCCTTGCGAATCAAACCAAGAGCGGTGTAACAAACTTGTGTTTCTGTCCCAGCAATCACATTTTCTCTGGCATTGCTTTTACGAAATGTATGTCCAATCCAGCCGTACTTCTTCATCTGTATCTCCTTATTGATATCTTTTTGACCTGCCAATTGTAAAAGCTTTTCATTTGAACGCCAATCACTTGGATTTCCAGTCCACCAGATCCTTAGAATCCTCCTACAACGGTAAAGGCTCATAGGACTGATAGAATTTTCTGCCAAATTCTGCCGAATTTTCGGCAGAATTTTCGGGAGAATTCGGAAAAAATTCGGCCGAATTCGGCAGAAAATTCGGCAAATTTTTTTTTGAACAAAATTCTCTCAAATTTTTTTACCGAATTCGGCAGAAAATTCTGTCGGTCCTATGAGCCACAATCTTCTACAACACTCATACTAATCTAGAAAGAATACACCGTACACTTATGTATGGGCCGGGTATACCCTAGAAACCCATCTTTGTACTAAGGTATTTCTTTTGGTTAATAATGTTAGTGTTGAATATATGCTAAAAATAAATAACGAATAAAAAAATTTTGAACGAATCTCTTCTTGTTGAAAACTTGTTGAAAATAAACATTATTTTTTTAAAAGAAAAGAAAATTTAAAAAAAAATTGCATAAAATAATGGTTCAAGCTAAATTTAATCAAGTTGCATTTGCAACTGGTGAAAAATTCTACAGTTGTACAATTATGGGTACTTTAATTTCAAAAAATTATCTTTCATCCATCTATTCAAGGCATCTTCATGGATTTACAGACAATCATGTCCAATCTGTAGAATTTCAATGTTGTAATATGGAAACGATTCCTCAAGGACTTATGCGAAAATTTCCAAATCTAAAAATTTTAAGCATTTACAAGTCAACCATCGCATCAATTAGCAAGAATGACTTAATCGAGTACAAAAATTTGGAGCGATTTTATTTCAATGACAATAATTTGGAAATTTTGCCTGGAAATTTATTCGAAGGATTTACAAACTTACAATTCATCAGCTTTGCTCGCAATCAACTGAAAATAATTGAACCAAATATTTTGGATGGACTTGAAAATTTAAAATTTGTGAATTTTTCAGAAAATCCAAATTTTGACAAATGTTTCTCGATTTATGGATGTTACAAACCAAATGCAACATTAAATGAAGTTAAGGATCAGCTGGTTAAAAAGTATGGATCAAGTCTTGATCAATTAAAAAATATGCACGAACTCATGAAGACCAATGCGAGGCTACAAAATGAACTTTCAGATTTTTCAGATTTTTTAAAATGACCGAAAATTGCAGAAATTGGTCAAAAATGCCCGAAAATGATCAAAATTAGCCGAAAATGATCAAAAATTGTCGGAAATTGCCGAAAATGACCGAAAATTACCGAAAATAGCCGAAAATGACCGAAAATAGCCGAAAATGACCGAAAATTGCCGAAAATGATAAAAAATAACCAAAAATGACTATAAATTGCCAAAAATGATCAAAAATGGCCAAAAATGATCAAAAATGGCCGACAATGATCAAAAATGGCCAAAAATGATCAAAAATAGCCGAAAATGACCGAAAATTGCCGGAAATTACCGAGAATGACCGAAAATGACCAAAAATTGCCGAAAATGACCAAAGATGACTGAAAATGACCGAAAATTCCCGAAAATGATCAAAAATGGCCGAAAATGACCGAAAATTGCCGAAAATAGCCAAAAATGATCGAAAATTACCAAAAATGGCTGAAATTGAAACATATGCAGCTAGAATCCAAAAACTATCAATTGGAAGATGAAAATAATGAATTAAAAGAGTCGGAAGAGCAATTGACACTTGACAAAAAAGATTTAACAAATCAAGTTCAAGAACTTAAAGAATCTGAAGAAAAGTTGAAATTAGAAGTTGCAAAATTAAAATCCATACAGCCACAAACTGACTTAGCTGTTGATGTTACTGCATACATTCTACATGAATCTACAAAAGATTTCAAAATTATCATCAACGATCGTGAATTTCAAGTTCATAAATTTCTTTTGGCGGCTCGAAGTTCAACTTTAGCTGAGCTGTTTAAAAATAATCCAGATGTTGAGAGTCTGCGATTAATTGACTTAACTGTTGACACTTTTGAGACAATTTTAAAATTCATTTATACTGATGAGCTTCCAAGTGACGATAATGCTGATTTTTTGAATATTTTCTCTGCTGCTGGAAAGTTGAAAATTGAAAAATTGGTTAAATTTGCAGCAGGAAAGATTTTTGATAAAATTAATCCAGAAAATGCTCTTAATGTATTTAAAATAAGTGCAACGTTTGGTTTGAATGAGTTGAAGGAAAAATCTTTTGAGGAAGTTAAGAACAAATTTAAGGAAATTGATTTTGCTGACGAATTGATCGAAAATCCTCATGAAGTTGTTCAAAAGATTAAGGATTTTAAAAAAATTGAAGAATCTGGAAGCAATGTTGAAAAGGAATTGGATGAATTGTCAATTTAGCTTGAATTCTATCCTAATTCTATATTCTGGGCTGGGTTTCTAAGGCTATACTCCATACCCCAGTGGCGTAGCCAGGGGGGTGATTGGGTGAACTTTCACCCAACTTACTGGCAAATTTCTTTAATTTTCTAGGGTTTTCGTGAAAAAAAAAAACAAAAATTACCCCCCCCCCCTCTAATTTTTCATACAAAAAATTTGATTTTAACCCCCTCCTCCCTCCCTCAAAATTCCTGGCTACACCACTGGGTAAGAGTATAACCTAGGGTTCTGACAAAATTATCCCTTAGGATAAATTCTATGGTACCCCAAGATAAACTCCGTATATCCCAGGGCAGGGTATACCCCCTAGGAATATACATCCCCAGGTGGTCAGGAATTTTTTTGACGTTGGGTTTTTGATACTTTTCGATGAATTTTGTTTTTTTTTTTTAATATAATAATATTTAGTGAAAACTTCGAGAAAATTAAGGGGCAGTTTGAACCCCCTCCCCTCCTGGCTTCACCCCTGCACCCCGCTGCAGGGGTATATACTTAAGGGGTTCCATAATTTATACACACTAGGGTATGGGAGGTATGGGTTATGAAGGTATGTAGGGTAATGGTATGGGGGTATGGTATGGGGTATACCTTGGTGTTTTTTACAAATTATATTAAAAATTCTTTGTTTTATTCAAATAATCTCAAAAATTTACCTCAAAAAATTAATAAAAATTTTACAAAAATTTTACTTTTTCTTCTTTTTAATTCCTTTTTCATCCACTTTTGGTTTACTTAATTTAAAACTAAAAATTGTTCTACAAATCTTTAAAATCATCAAAATAATTGCTAATAAAATACAGAAGAGAGCCAAAATGACGTCAATGCAGTAATAAGAAATCCAATTTAATTCTGATGCTTGTGATTTGATCAAACTTCCATCATTGTTGATGATATTCTCAGTCCAAAAGAGAGCTGTGTCAATGGCACTTAATGGACGATTGTTGTAAGATTGTGCAACTTTTTGTGCTTGTTGTTTGTAGCTGCAAAATAAAGATTGAAGGATTTTAGAAAAAATTCAAAATTTTTTTGTGAAAAGAAGAAACTAAACTTTAACTATAACTTTAAAAAAAAATCTTAAAAAAACTTCTAAGATACTCAAATTTTTATCAAAAAAAAAAAATTAAAAAAATTTAAAAAATTATAAAAAAATTAAAAAAATTAAAAAAAGATAAAAAGATTAGAAAAATTGAAAAAATTGAAAAACTTTGAAAATTTAAAAGAAAAATAAAAAAAATTTAAAATGAATTCGAAAATTTAAAAAAGTTTAAAAAAATTATAATTTGAAAAAAAAATGAAAAAAAATTTAGAAAATTTAAAAAAAATTGAAATTTAAAAAAATTTTAATAAATTGAAAATTTTTAAAAAATTGAAAATTTTTAAAAAATTGAAAATTTTTAAAAATTTAAAATTTAAAAAAAAAACAAAATTATAAAAAAAAATAAAAAAATTGAAAATTAAAAAAAAATTGAAAATTTAAAAAAAAATTGAAAATTTTAAAAAAATTTAAAAATTTTAAAAAAATTTGAAAATTTTAAAAAAATTTGAAAATTTTAAAAAAATTTGAAAATTTTAAAAAAATTTGAAAATTTTAAAAAAATTTAAAAATTTTAAAAAAATTTAAAAATTTTAAAAAAATTTAAAAATTTTAAAAAAATTTAAAAATTTTAAAAAAATTTAAAAATTTAAAACAAAAAAATTAAAAAAATTAAAAACTCAAAAAGTTAAAAAATTAAGGAAATTAAAAAATTTTAAAAAATTCAAAAATCAAAAAAATTTCAAAAAAGTCAAAATTTCGAACAGAAAAAAGTCGCTCACCTTGGCTTCAGAACTTCCTGAATTGATTCATAAACATTTTCCTCATTTAATTGATCATAATTCAGCACAATTCCCATTCCACGATTCTCAACAGCCGCACCATTTAAATATTGATCACCGTAAATTGGCGTAACAATTGTTGGCTTTTGACAATATACAGCCTCGGAAATTCCCATCATACCACCATGTGACATAAATGCAACAACATTTGGATGACAAAGAATGTCAATTTGTGGAAACCAAGAACGAATGTGGACATTTTTAGCTGATTTTGTGTCTTCGTCTTCTTCCCATTTCCATAAAATTGTTTGTGGAAGTCGCTTAAATGCATTAATAATTTCCTTCTTTTTTGCATTTGGCATGCCACGTGATGTAATTATTGATCCCCAAGAGACATAAATGACGCCATTTTTGGCATTATCGAGGATATTTTGAAGATCTGATGGAAGTTTTTCACGATTTTTATTGATATGAATTCCACCAATTTCAATGACTGATGGTGGGAATGGCTTGACACCGGATAGTGAGAAGTGCTGATTTACAAAAAGTAATTTGGTTTGGAGTGCAAGGTCGCGAAGATCTGGAATGTTATTGCCGAAATACTTTTTGACTCGTTCGTTGTCTTTTTGCTGGAAAATTCTGGAAAATTTTATATTTAAAAAAAAATTGGAAAATTGTGTGAAATTTTTGTGATAGTTCCGGAAAATTTTGAAAATCTTGGGAAAATTTTGTGAAAATTTGAGAAAATTTATGAAAAACTTTGGGGAAATTTTGGGAAAATTTAGAAGCTTTGGGAAAATTCTGGGAAAATTTGGAAAATTTTGCGAAAAATTTAGAAAAAATTTGGAAAAATTGGAAAATTTTGGAAAAATTTGGAAAATTTTGGAAAAATTTGGAAAATTTTGGAAAATTTTGGAAAAATTTGGAAAATTTTGGAAAAAATTTGGAAAATCTTGGGAAAATTTGGAAAATTTTGGGAAAATTTGGAAAATTTTGGGAAAATTTGGAAAATTTTGGGAAAATTTGGAAAATTTTGGGACAAATTGGGAAAATTTTGAAAATCTTGGGAAAATTTTGTGAAAATTTGCGAAAATTAATGAAAAATTTGGGAAAATTTTGGGAAAAGTTGGAAAATTTTAAATTTAAAATTTGGAAAATTTTGGAAAATTCGAAAAAATTTGGAAAAATTGGAAAATTTTGAGAAAATGTTAGGAAAATTTTGGGAAAATTTTGAGAAAATTTTGAGAAAATTTTGGGAAAATTTTGGGAAAACTTTGAGAAAATTTTGGTAAAATTTTGGGAGATTGGAAAAATTTTGAAAATTTTGTTAATTTTTGAGGAAAAATGTGAAAATTTGGTGATAACTGAGAATTTTAGAAAAATTTGGAAAATTTTGTAAAAATTTTGGAAATCTTTGAAAAATTTTGAAAATTTCAGGAAATTTTGGGAAAATTTTGGAAAAATTTTGAAAAATTTTGGAAAATTTTGGGAAATTTTTAATTTTTTTGGAAAATTTGAAAATTTTTGTCAAATTTTGGAAAGTTTTTGAAATTTTGAGGAAAATTTGTGAAAATTTCGGGAAAATCTTTAAAAAATTCCTCACCTATATCCAACCTTGCAACCATGAATTGTAATCCAATTCACAACTCTTTCCACAAAATTCATTTTATCAGAAAATCCAACAAATTCATTTGGTATATAGGACGGTGTGTCAGGTAAACCAACACGATCATAATGCCATGGCATCAATGCACACGAACTCATTCCAATAAACTTTGAAATTCCAAGTGTATGTGCAAATCCAAGAACACAATCTGTATTAAAATATTCAGTAATCAGGATGTCAAATTTCTGCTGTTTATTAAGTTGTTGAATGTCTTGGATGTAAGGAGAATTAAAGAAAGTTTCACAAGATGCAATTCCTTCGTCCATTAAAGCGTGAAACTCTTCATAAAATACACGAAATGTTCTTGGAGCGTAAACCTAAAAAATTAGGAATTTTTTTGAGAGTTTTTTTGGACTTTTTTGTAAATTTTTAAAATTTTGATTTTTTTTTAATTTTTGAGATTTTTAGGATTTTTTTTAAGATTTTTCAGAACTTTGTGAATTTTTTATGATTTTTTTTTTTCGGATTAATTCAAGTGCATACGCCTTGGTTTTTATCAAAAATTCAACGTAAATCGACATCGATGACACAAAAAGATAAGAAATTAAAGTCAAATTTACTTCATCAACAGCTGCAGTTCCAGTCAACACATCATCTTGTTTCAATATAAAATCATGATAATTAGCTGGTGAATCTTTTTCAGGAAAATGACTAACAACATAAACTTCGTGACCTTTATCAGCAAGTGCACGTAAAACCGGTCGAAAAGCACGAAAATGTGAAATGGCTGGATGTATAAAAATACCTAAAATTCGTGCCGAATCGACAGTAAATCTTCCGCATATAATTAGTAGACAAATCACAAAAACATGCCGCATTGTCAACAACCGACACCGACCTTCAACTCCTTTGCGATCTTCAAACTCTCGATTTTTACGTTCAACTAAAAATGAAAATAAAAAAAAAATTCATTTGGCTTCTTTATCACAAAGTTTCTCTTTATCTCTGCTTTCAATATTGAACAACACACATGCAGTGATTTGTGTAGATTGTAAATAAATATTTTATACTCAATACATTCTATGCTGTTTACGGGTTTTTATGGATGATGTGTTGGTTGTGAGAACTGCTTTTTATGCGCCTAATTTGATTAGTTTTGCTGTCTCTTTCTCACTTTATTGAAGCGCATTTTCTGACTTTAGTCGAAAGGCGCTTTTGCCGTCATTTTGTCAGTAATACCCCAGGGTGTGGAACTGATCAAAAAAAGATCAAAAATGATCAAAAATGATCAAAAAAGATCAAAAATGATCAAAAATGATCAAAAATGATCAAAAATGATCAAAAAAGATCAAAAATCAATTTGATCAGTTCCACACCCTTGGTAATACCGGGGAAAAACAACCCATCGAACCGGACGATTTTATGGGCAGACTGATCGGGCAAAAACTAACAGAACGGGCTAAAAACACGACTTATGTAGAAAGTCAATAGCTTCCGTGTTCGACTATCGGGTCAGCAAGGCTTCGCTTTGCATAAAATTGCAGATTAAGACTCCATTGGGTCAGCAAAGCGGGTCCGGTGGGTTACTTCCCCCTACGTAATTCCGTCTGTGGACTCAACTATTCTCGCAGAGAAGCTTCAATTGTTCTGAAATTTGGCACTGTGGTAGCTTTTATATATAGAAAGCAACTGAAGAAAGAATTATGGAACTGGTCACTTCCCCTCCGAGTTATGGCTGTTGGAAGTGAATGATGTTGACATTTTTCATACAAATTTTGACTTTTTTGATATAAATTTTGTGTTTTAAGTCCAAATGACTTGGTGGGGGTCTAAAAACTTATTTTTTCTAATTTTACAAAAAGTTCAGTGATACTTTCTAGAATATGTTGGAAGGGTGGGGGGTCTTTGCTAGAGTTCAGTGGGGGGGGGGGTGCAAAAAATATTTTTTTAAAAAAAAATTACAAACAGTTTAGTGACGCTTATTAAAATATGTTGGAAAGAGTGGGGTGTCATTTTGGGGGACCGCGGGGTCTCCGGGGGCCAAAATAGTTTTTTCGGCACTTCATGTTGAAATAATAAAGGGTAATTTTTATTTTGAACATGATAGAGTTCCTACAATAAAAAAATGCGCTTCTGTACCGCATTAATGCGGACATTTTTACTAGTTTAAAGTATGTGAGAGGAAATGGGAAGTAATGAGGGATTGGATTTGTCTACAACTGAAACTTTTTTATGGAATTTTTTTTTTCTATTCTTTTTGTATAAATTTCGTTAAATTAATGACAAATTTTTTAATAATTTGGAAAAAGCTCAGAAAAATTCAAAAATTTTTGAAAACTTTTGAAAGTTGAACACATTGGAAATTTTTTTTAAAAGATTTAAAAATATTCAAAAAATTCATTAAAAATTAATCAATTTTCAAAATTAAAAGAATTTGGAAAAATTTCCGAAAATTTTAAAAATTCTGGAAAATTTTTCAAAAATTTGAAAATTCTGGAAAAATTTTCAAAAATTCGAAAATTCTGGAAAAATTTTCAAAAATTCGAAAATTTGCAATAATTTTGTGAAAAATTGTGAAAATTCTGGAAAATGAAATAATTCAGAAAAATTCTGGAAAATTTTTTTCAGAAATTTTTTTATTTTTCTTGTAGAAATTTCGTTAAATTAATGTTAAATTTTTCTGGAAAATTCTGGAAAAATTTTCAAAAATTCGAAAATTCTGGAAAAATTTTCAAAAATTCGAAAATTCTGGAAAATTTTTCTGGAAAATTTTTGAAAAATTTGAAAATTCTGGAAAATTTTTCAAAAATTTGAAAATTCTGGAAAATTTTTCAAAAATTTGAAAATTCTGGAAAATTTTTCAAAAATTTGAAAATTCTGGAAAATTTTTCAAAAATTTGAAAATTCTGGAAAAATTATAAAAATCGTGAAATACATTTAAAAATTTTATTAAAATTTGAAATTTTTTTAAAAATTTCAGCAAAGTTTGAAAAAAATTAGAAAATCCAAGAATAATTAGACAAACTAACTAAAAATTTATGAAATATTTGAATTAATAAAATATTTTCTAAAAATACACAATAATTCAATTTACAGCCAGTAAGTCAATGAACACAACATCTTTGACACAAATTTGACAGCAAATTCACATTTTTTATTGATAAATTATCATAATCGTATGAATTAATGTAAATACGAAATAAACAAGCGTACGCGTAAATTGAATCAAAACGTGACTTAAAATTAAGGTTTTACTGGCGACATGCTGTCTGTAGATTTTATTAACAGTATTTAAACTTCATTAAAGGTTTTAAGTCTTAATTTTATTAAGCTTGGTAAAAAAATCTATATTTGAACATTTTTTTATACTTTTTAGAATGGCTTTATTTAAATTAAAATATTTCTAGTGCCTTGTTTACTGAATTAATGAAGAATTCTTACTTTCCATTCTGAAGGCCATGCCATTAATATTCATTTTATTTTGCTATCAAATATTTTCATGGTCACATTCTTGTGCTTTTTTTGGATGTTCTTAATGGGTGAAGCTGATTTTTGAGATTTCTGAAAACTTATTTTGGGGAAAAAAAATTTAAAAAAAAAATTAAGTTCCATAAAATTGAAATCAATTAAATATATTAATGAAAAACTTTTTTAAATTTTTTAGCTCACCAAAAATTGGAAAAATGCATAAATATTCTACAATTTACAACTTTTAATGAAAGTAAAAAAGTAAATAAATTAAAAAAATGAAATTAAAAAAGTAAAAATTTGCAAATTTATTTTTTTAATTTTTTTTTTCAATCTTATTAAATTTTTTTATTTTTTTAATTTTTTTGATATTTTTTGAATTTTTTTTAATTTGTAAAATTTTTGAACAAATTCTACAATTTTATTTTGAGAAGTAAAAAATTTGAAAAAAAAATTGCAAGTTTTTAAACATTTTTTTTTATATTTTTTAGTTTCTTAATTTTATGACAAATAAATTTTTGATAAGTGTCTGATCCTTGATTGAAACAATTGAATGCTTTTACACTACCAAGAGATATGAGATAAGTCATAGTTAGCCAGCTTAGACAAGTTTACTAACCGTTGTATCTTAATTTTAGCCAAATCTTTACAATATTTTGTAATGTCAATTATCACAAGCTAATTCAAGTTCAAACAAACAAAATCACGGTCAGTAAAATGTCAAAAAAGGCCGATAAATATGAAATCTTTATGGTACAATAGGACCCGTCTTCGATAGGGATCGCAGTGCATCCAGCTAATCATGGCAGCTTACACTTTTCGTTGGACATTGGACTACGTTTTCGTGCTGAAAGATGCATTATTGGCTATATTGGAACCCTTTTTGTCATTATTATGAAATCTTTAATAATTTTTGTCATGTTTTCTGAGGAAAACTTTTTTTAAGGTCATTGATTTGCAGATAAGTTCTTTTTTAAAAAAAACTATCGAATGGATGAGCCTCATTTTGCACTCAGCAACTTTTATACTACAGAATTAACATTAAGTTACTAAATTACATTCAAAACATACACGGATCTTGAATTATTCCACAAATAAATCTCAAACCTACTCATAAGAATAGACTATTTACTCATCTACGCCGACTATAAAGTAATCAAGTAATGCAAATGATTTGATAAGTAAACAAAAAAAAATTGTCAAATAAAATAATTCAAATTCCAAAAATCACGTTTCAAGTAATAAAGCAAAATATAAGAAAAATCATGAATTCATAAATCAAGAGCCATGGAAGGTAATAATTAAATGTTTACACTGGAAGTTATCGAACAAACAGATCTGTGAGGTAATAGACAAATATAAATAGACTTACTGACATATTGCTCATGATCTTCATGCTTTACCAATCGTTGACAAATATGACATGTTTCCTACATTGAATTTGTTGTATTTACATTTTTATTGGCAACTAGTCGTGGATGATCTCGTTAAGCATGACAGGTGTAAATTGAGTTTTAAACTAGGGAATTTCTGAGTGAAAGCTAAGAAATTGAAAATTTTGGATTCCGCCATTTTGAAGGTTAGATTATCCGACTAGCTTTTGATTCGATTATCTGACTAGCTTTTGATTCGATTATTCGACTAGCTTTTGATTCGATTATCCGACTAGCTTTTGATTCGATTATCCGACTAGCTTTTGATTCGATTATCCGACTAGCTTTTGATTCGATTATCCGACTAGTTTTGATTCGATTATCCGACTAGTTTTGGTTCGATTATCCGACTAGAGTTTTGCTTCGATTATCCGACTAGTTTGTTGGATCGGTTTTCAGATTAGTTTTTGATTCGATTATCCGACTAAAGCTTGATTTGATTATCCGACTAATTTTCGATTCGATTATCCGACTAGCTTTTGATTTGAATATCCGACTAGCTTTTTGATTCGATTATCCGACTAGCTTTTGATTCGATTATCCAAATAGCTTTTTGATTCGATTATCCGACTATATTTTGATTCGATTATCCGACTAGCTTTTGATTCGATTATCCGACTAGCTTTTGATTCGATTATCCGACTAGCTTTTGATTCGATTATCCGACTAGCTTTTGATTCGATTATCCGACTAGCTTTTGATTCGATTATCCGACTAGCTTTTGATTCGATTATCCGACTAGCTTTTGATTCGATTATCCGACTAGCTTTTGATTCGATTATCCGACTAGCTTTTGATTCGATTATCCGACTAGCTTTTGGTTTGATTATCCGACTAGCTTTTGATTCGATTATCCGACTAGCTTTTGATTCGATTATCTGACTAGCTTTTGATTCGATTATCCGACTAGCTTTTGATTCGATTATTCGACTAGCTTTTGATTCGATTATCTGACTAGCTTTTGATTCGATTATCCGACTATCTTTTGGTTCGATTATCCGACTAGCTTTTGGTTCGATTATCCAACTAGGTTAATCAGGTAATTTTGGCAGTTTTATACACAATTACTTATATTCACCTTAAATTTCAATTTTTGCCTTAAGAAAAGACAAACGATGGCTGTAAACTGTAATAAAAAAATCTTCCTTTGAAGGTTAACAAATTTTGTTGACTTTTATTTTAGGTCAATATCGAAGCATGAATATGGCATCATATGTGATAATTTTTACTAATTAATAACTGAAATTCATACTTATTACCAAATTAACATTCAATTATTCATTATGCACCTGAAATTGTATTAAAAATAATAATTTTTTGATAATTTAACTCAAAATCATAAATTAATATAAAATAAAAACACAAAAATGTCTATTTTTTAAAATTATTCAATTTATAACAATCCTAAATTCTGTTGACTTTTTTTTTTGTTTACAAATTACAAAATATGAAAATTTACAAAATCATAAAATTTTTTTTTGTCATCTTTTTTTGGATCAAAATTTCTTTTCTAAAATCTAATAATTTACTTTTTCTTGTAGTATGGTCGTGGATAATTGTATCCAGATCCTGCAGATGCTGATCCCGAGCTTGAACATCCACATGGTGGTGGTGGTGGTGGAATGTATGGTTGGGGTGCTGGACATGATGGACAACTTGGGCATTGAACTGGTGGTGGTGGGCTGGAAAAAAATTTGAATTTTTCGTTATTTTTTGGCTAGATTTGGATGTAGGGTTGGTAGTCGGTGGTTCAGTCCATAGTCCTTGGCCTTTTGGTTCAGTCGTCCGGTGTCCAATGCGGACTTTTGGTTCAGTGACATCGACCGCCTGAACCAAAAGGCCGCTCTGGAAAAAAGTCGACCACCCTGTTTAGAAGTTAATTGAAGCTACTTACGGTGGGCAAGGTGGTGGAAGTGGACATCTTGGTGGTGGGGGGCATTGTACTGGTGGAGGTGGGCTGAAAAAAATGACAAAAAATTATCAAAATTCATCAAAATTTGACTAAAAAAAAAGTCCTTACGGTGGACAGATTGGACATTGTTGTACTGGTGGGGGTGGTGGTGGTGGTAATGGTTGTGCACATGGTTGTCCGCATGGTGATCCACAAGGTAATGCAACAGCAGTTGATCCACCGCATGGTAATGGTGCAGGTGGTGGTGGAAGATATTGATTTGATATGGAACCAGATGAGCTTGATGAACTTGAACCGGAACCGGACGATGACTTTCCATGTAATCCGGATAAGAATCCATGATTACCGAATGATGGAAGTTGGAAGCCACCAGATCCACCGGAACCGCCAAGGAAAAATGGCGATCGTTTGTCTCTGTTGTGAGTTTGTTCAGCTTCTTCTTCTGTTTCGAGAAGATCGGGAACGTCAGCGATGACACCGACAGCCAAAATGGCCACGAGAATGAAGAATTTCTGGAAGTAGTTTCAAGTTTTATTTTTTTTTTTGCTTAATTTTTTGACATTTTTACTCTTTTTCTGAGTATTTTTTTTTTTGAAAAATAATCAAAATTGATTTTGAAATTTATTAAAAAGAAAATTAAATTTTATGAATTTTTCAAAACTTGATTTTTTTTAATTTTAAATTTTTAAAAAATTAAAACTTTTTGAAAAATTTAAAAACATAAAATTTTTAAAAAATTAAAATTTTTTGAAAGTTTTATTTTTTGAACATTTTATTTTTTGAAAATTTATTTTTTTTTTTAATTTTAAAAATGAAAAGTTTTTGATTTTTTTTTTAATTTTAAAAATCAAAACTTTTTTAAAAATTTAGATTATTTAAATTTTAAAAATTTTAATTTTTAAAAATTCAATTTTTTTAATGATTAAATGTTTTTAAAAATTATTGTTTTCAAAATTTTATTTTTTTTTTTTATTTTCAATTTCTTAAAATTGAATGTTTTTAATAATTTCAAATTTTTGTTGTTTTTTAATTATTTATTTTTTTTAGAATTTAAATTTTTTAAAAAATTTAAATAATAAAAAAAGTTTAAAAAAAATTAAATTAAAAAAATTCCGTTTTTTCAGAATTTTCAGTTTTTTTAAATTTTTAATTTTAATTTTGTTAAATTTTCCAATTTTCAATTTCTTAAATTTTTAGTTCTTTAAAAAAACTTTCATTTTTTTAATTTTTAAAATTTTAAAAAAATTCGTTTTCAAAAGAATTTAATTAAAAAAAACATTTTTTTAAGTAACTTTTTTCGAAAATTTAAATTAATTTTGAAAATTTGATTAAATAAAAGAAATTCCATTTTTCACAAAATTAGTTTGAATTGTTTTTTAAAACAATAATTTCACTCCTTTTTTATTTTTTAATAATGTAAAAAATTTATTTAAATTTTATTTCAATTTTTTTTATTTTCTTAAAAATTCACTTTTTTAAAATTTTGCATTTTTTCATATTTTTTTCACTTTTTCAACCAAAAAAAATGTCACACAAAAAAAATAATTTTTTTTTTCAAAAACTAACCATTTTGAGTCTGTAAATTTCCAACACCTATCCGAAGCAATGGCAATTGATAATTTGGCGATTTTTTCAATGAATACTTCTTCTTAAATACTCGGCATTTGACAATCAATGAGAAAAATTTGTTTGATTTTTTTTTTTTTATTTCATTATAAATGTGTTAAATGCGATGCGATGATGATTATTGGGATGAAATTGTTCATTGATAGTTGACAAAAAAAATATTGTCAATGAGTGGGGCAGTAAGAAGATTTAATGAGGAAGTTAAGTGATTGAATTTTGTTGATTTTTACGAGTTGAAATTGATAATTTTTAAATTCTTGATGCTTTTTTTTCGAGGGAATAGTTCGATGACTTTTTAAGAATCCAAAAAAAAAAAAATATTAAATAAAAATTTTAAAATATAAAAAAAATGAATTTAAAATTTAAAATTTCAAAAAAAATTAAAAATTTTAAAAATTTCAAAAAAATTACAAAAAAATTTCAAAAATTTCAAAAAAAATTCAAAAAAAATTTCAAAAATTTCAAAAATTTAAATTTTTCAAAAATTGAAAACTTAAAAAATAAAAAAAATTAAAACAAAAAAAAATTAGCAAAAAATTAAAAAAAAATTAAAAATTTAAAAAAATCCAAAAATCAAAAAATTCAAAAATTATTTTAAAGAATGAATAAAAAAAGAAAATTTTGAAAAATTTCTACAAAAAAAACTTTAATTTTGTCAAAATTGCAAAAAAAAAAAATTAAAAAAATGTTAAAAATTTATTAAAAATTAAAAATAATTTTTTTAAACAAAAAAAGCTCAATTTTTGTGGCTATAACCAGAACCTTTGCTTAATTCTTTAAATTCAGTGCTGCATAATTTTCATTTTCAAAATGTCCAACCCTATTTCAAAATATAACCAAAAATCGTTCATTTTTTTTATTATCAGAAATTACGCGCACGCATGTCTTTGTAATCAATTACAATCGACTTAATATCGTCTCAATATCATTCGGAATACGGAGGTAAAATGTAAATTTCATTATCGCACTCACACTTGCTTCAAATTTTAGTTCCAAATAGTTCCAAACAGGTGATCAATACTCAAGCCTTTATTTGTTTATTTACACTAAATTATTACTTAATATGCACTTGACTGAAATACTTTTGCGTCTTCTTGATTTTTTCATGACATCTTTCAAGATGCTGTGTGTCAATGTCTGTTGAGCTTTGTCCTCATGAACAATTTTCGGTGATTTTTGGTTTTTAATTACTGATAATTAAAAAATTAATATTTACAATGAAAATTAAGAAAATTTATGAAAAAGTCAAAAAATTCTGGTAAAAAATTGAAACTTTGAAAAATTTAAGAAATTTAAAAAATTTTTAAAAATTTAAAAAAAAAATAAAAAAATTAAAATTAAAAAAAAATTAAAAATTTAAAAAAATTTAAAAAAATTAAAATAAAAAAAAAAATTAAAATTTAAAAAAATTAAAATTTAAAAAAAAAATTTAAAAATTTAAAAAAATTTAAAAAAAATTAAAATTTCAAAAAACTTTGAAAATTTTTAAAAAGTTTGAAAAATTTAAAAAGAAATTGAAAAATTTAAAAAAAATTAAAAATTGAAAAAAATATGAAAAATTTAAAAAATTGAAAAATTTAAAAAATTTGAAAAATTTAAAAAATTTGAAAAATTTAAAAAATTTGAAAAATTTAAAAAATTTGAAAAATTTAAAAAATTTGAAAAATTTGAAAAATTTGAAAAATTTGAAAAATTTGAAAAATTTAAAAAGAAATTGAAAAATTTAAAAAAAAATTGAAAAATTTAAAAAAAAATTAAAAATTGAAAAAAATTGAAAAATTTAAAAAAATTGAAAAATTGAAAAATTTAAAAAAATTGAAAAATTGAAAAATTTAAAAAAATTAAAAATTTAAAAAATTGAAAAATTTAAAAAATTTGAAATGTATAAAAAATTAAAAAAATTTAAAAAATTTAAAAAATTTAAAAAATTTAAAAAATTTAAAAAATTTAAAAAATTTAAAAAATTTAAAAAATTTAAAAAATTTCAAAAATTTAAAAATTTTGAAAAATTTGAAAAATTTGAAAAATTTAAAAATTTTGAAAAATTTGAAAAATTTGAATTTTTGAAAAATTTAAAAATTTGAAAAAAAATTGCAAAATTTAAAAAAAAAAATTGAAAAATTTTTGAAAAAATAATGAAAAACTTAAAAAATTTAAAAATTGAAAAATTTAAAAATATTTGAGAAATTTAAAATAAAAAATAAAAATTTAAAAAAATTTAAGAAAATTTGAAAATTTTAAAAATTTTGAAAATATTTTAAAAATTTATAAAACTTTAAAAAAATTAAAAATTTAAAAAAAATTCATAATATTTCAAATTTTTTTATATTATTCAAATTTTTTTTTAAAACTTTTTTAATTTCTCAATTTGTTTTTAAAAAATATTTTTAAAAAAATTATATTTTTTTTTAAAAAAAAATTCAAACAGAAATCAAAGAAAAGTTTTTTCAAAATACGAATTTTACATTTTTATCTTTATTTCTCAAAAAAGTATAAAACTAGACAATTTTGCACCAACTTGATCAATCTTATTACCATTTTAATTTATTCAGCAAAACGAAGATGTCGCTAGTGAAAAAATTATTTTAAAAGCTCCCAAAAGCCATTTGAATTTTCAAAGATTTTTAAACTTACGATCAATTATTGATAGCTAAAAAAATTGAGTGCAACATATTTAATCCTAGTTGAGTCACAGTGCATCCATCTTAAAAGGTTATGAACCTTACCCTTCCAATTTTTATTACAGCTGAAAAAGTAAAATAAAAACCAAAAATAAAAAGTAAATTAAAACATTTAAATTTTTTTCCATCAGCTCATTTTCTACTTTTCAATTTTATTTATTTTTAAAATTTGTGCTTTTACTGTTTTTCGATTAAACATTAAAAAAATGATCTGAATAAATTTTTACAATTGGTAAATAAATTTTTAATTTTACTCAAAAATTATTTCCTTTCGATGAAAAAAAAGTGCGAGCAAAAGCATCGAAAAATGCTTAATGGAAACGAACTCGTGGTGGAGTGTAATCGTATCCATTTCCTCGTCCCGATGGTCCTTGTCCTCTACCTCCAAATCCACTTGAACTTCCAGCAGAACTAAAACTTCCACCTGTTGATCCTCCGAAGCCATTTGATGCTCCGCCGTGTCCAAAACCATTTCCTGCTCCGGCTGAACCACCGTTACCGTATCCATTTCCATTTGATGATCCTCCATGGCCAAAACCATTTCCATTTCCAGCTGATCCTCCATGGCCAAAACCATTTCCATTTCCAGCTGATCCTCCATGACCGAAACCATTGCTTCCAGCTGAACCACCATTTCCAAAGCTATTTCCTCCAAATCCGTTACTTCCTGCAGAGCCTCCAGCTGATGCAAATCCATCGTGTGATACTCCTTGAGATCCACCATAGCTACCTCCTGAGGAACCACCGAAACTACCGCCATTTGAACCTCCGAAACTACCGCCATTTGAACCTCCGAAACTACCGCCATTTGAACCTCCAAAACCGTTCGAACTTCCTCCGAAGCTTCCACTTCCAGCATTAGCAGATGCACAATTACATGGTGCTGGTGCTGGTGCAGCAGGACAGCTTGGACATTTTGGTGCTGGAGGTGGTGGTGGTGGTCTGTAAAATAAATATATATTGATTTAGTAAAATTTTCCAAATTTTATTTGGAAAAAAAAAATAGAAAAGGGAAAATTTCAAAATGGCGGACAAAAAATTGGAGACGAAAAAATCAAAATGGCGGAAAAACTTCAAAATTGTTCAAAAAATTCAAAATGGCGGAAAAAAATCAAAATGACAGAAAAAATCAAAATGCCGAACAAAAATTCAAAATGGTGGACAAAAAATTGGAGACGAAAAATCAAAATTGCTCAAAAAGTTCAAAATTGTGGAAAAAATCAAAATGGCGAACAAAAAATTCAAAATGGCGAGAAAAAATTCAAAATAGCGAGAAAAAATTCAAATTGGCAGAAAAAATCAAAATGGCGAACAAAAAATTCAAAATGGCGGACAAAAAATTCAAAATGGTGGAAATTTTCAAAATTGGGTACAAAAAATTCAAAATGGTGGACAAAAAAATTTAAAATGGCGGAAAAATTTGAAATTGGGGTCAAAAAAATTCAAAATTTCAGACAAAAAATGGCGAACAAACAATTCAAAACGGTGGACAAAAAAATGAAAATGGCGGGGAAAAATCAAAATGGCGGACAAAAATTCAAAATGGCGGACAAAAAATTCGAAATTGGAGACAAAAAAATCAAAATTTTGTACAAAAATTCAAAATGGCGGGAAATTTCAAAATGGCAGACATTAGTTTAACAAAAAATAAAATAATACTTACGCTGGACATGAGACTGGTGGTGGGGGTGGTGGGCACTGAACAGGTGGTGGGCAGCTTGGGCATTGTTTTTCTGGTGGACATTGTTTCTGTGGTGGGCAGCTTGGACAGGGTGGGGGTGCAGGGCATGGAATTTGAGGTGGGCAGGGTGGTGGTGGAATTGGTGCTGGACATGATGGACATGATGGACAAGGTTTGGGTGGTGGTGGGGCTGGACAAGTTGGGCATGGAATTGGTCCAGGACATTGAATTGGTGGAGGGCAAGGTGGTGGTGGGATGACGGCTGGGCAAGTTGGACATGATTGTTGTGGTGGACAACTAGGGCAGGGTGGTGGTTGTGAACATGCAGGGCAAGGAATTGGGGGTGGGGGTCTTGGGCAAGATGGTTGTGGTGGTGGTGGTGGGCAGTTTGATGTTGTTGGTGGAAGGTAGTCACGACTTAAGCTTAAACCTATATCGGCATTACTTGCAGCCACTAAGCAAGTGACAAAAATTGCAATAAAAATTTTCTGAAAATAAAACATAAAAAAATTTAGTTTGACCTTAAATCTGTCAAGATCGATATATAGTTTGAATTTTAATTAATTCTAAAATGTATCTTCCTTATGTGACTTATTATAATTTAATATGGATACAAAATTCACCTCAGCATCTGAAATGTCACACCGCATAACTAATAGCTGTGAATAATTTTCAAGATTTTGAAATCAAAACAAAATAAAAACACCGGTATTTGAAAGGAAAATAAAAATAAAATAAATCAAATTGCATTTGATGCTAGCACGAGACTTCAGACTATAATTTAAAATTTTCAAATTAACATAATTTTTTCTGACGTTTCGTGTCTTTTTAAACCGCAAGATGCAAATTATTTATTATTGGAAATTTTAAACCTTTAAAAAATGCAGAATTATATTTTTTAAGCAAAAGAAGAAAGCATTTGACGGTCGAAAAAGTCTCGTGACATTCAATCTGCACAAAATTAAGTCAATTCTATGATAAGCTCAAATGCAAATTTATTCAATAATAAATATATTTTTTATTGATTTTTTTTCTATATTTGGAAATGGTGCATAAAATTTATTGGTGTTTAATCTATAATAGTGATAGGCAACCGATGTGCCACGGCCAGAGCGTAGCCAGGAATTTTTTGAGGTGAGGTTTTTGCTACTTTTCGACTTTTTATTTGGTTCGGATCTGAAGAGTTCAGAGTAAACTTCACGAAAATAGGGGGAAAGTGTTTAAGTTGTTTTAACATAATATAATTTTTAGCGCATTTTCCTCTTGGGAAAAGGACGCTATTGTCCGCACTTTGTCCGTCCGTCCGTCCGTCCGTCCGTCCGTCCGTCCGTCCGTCTGTCATCGCATCTCCTCCTCAGGGTTAACCTTTTTTGATGCGGTTTTTGGCTTAAAATGTGTGTGGCATGTCTGGCTACCATGTAACCAAAAATCAGCAGGAATGGTCACTTCCTCTGCTGGAACCAGCGTAAAAAGTGCCAAAATTGCATTTCTTTATATGTGTTAGTGTGGTAAAATACACTAAAATGTTGACTTTTCAAAAACTCAGCCTTCCTCGGTTCAAATCCCACCGATGACAAAATTTTTTTTTGTTGCTTTTTTTGATACTTTTTTGATTTCTTATGACATATAATATTGAATCATGTCATAATTTTCCATTTTCACAATTTTTCCGAGGATTTTTGTTAAAATTTTCAATATTTTCATAGATAATTACTTTTTTTATATTTTTTGATATTTTTATTGTTTTTATTGTTCAATTTTCTATTTTCATGGATTTTTCATAGTTTTCCCGGAAAATTTTGTGAAAATTATAAAAATTTACATTTATATAAAAAAATTCATCAATATAAATAATCAAATTGTCACGTAAATATTTCATATAAAATCGCAGCAGTGGCGTAAGTGGTAGAGCGCGCGACTCCTAATTTGAAGGTCATGGGTTCGATCCTAGCCCGTGGCCGATTTTTTTTTGCTTATTTTTATTATTTTTTTAATTCTATGTCGCGTAATGATAACTTTTTGTTAAATATCTGTAAATTTTAAATTTCTGGTAAATAAAGAATGGTTATAGTTAAATATTAGGCTTTGTAATTTTGGGGTTTTAATTCTTTGTGTATTTACTGATCGCGGAAAATGCGCTTTCGTCGGTCACGAGTGACCACGTTGATACTAGTTTATACTTGTTGTGCTTGATGGGCAACTACCCTAGTGACAGTATACTAAATATTGAATAAACAAAAATGATTCATCTTTGCAGCATCAAAACTCAGGTAAAAACTCATGGGACCGACAGAATTTTCAGCAGAATTCGGCCGAATTTTCGGCAGAAATTTCAGACAAATTCTGCAGAATTTTCGTTCGAGTTTTCTGCCGAATTCTGGAGAATTTTTTTTTTTCAGCCGAATTTGGTAGAATTTTCTTCAAATTCTGCAAAATTCGGCTAAAAATTCGGAAGAAAATTAAGCGAAAAATTTGGCAGAATTCAGCTGAATTAGGCAAAAATTCGTGCAAAAAAAAATTAAAAATTCCTTCCGATTTTTACGCCGTATTTTCTGCCGAATTCTGCGAAAAATTCTCCAGATTTTTCGGCAGAATTCTAATCCAAATTTTCTCTCAAATTTTCTGCAAAATTTTTAGCCGAATTCGGACGAAAATTCTGCAGAAATTTTGATTTGCAGAAAATTTGAATTTGCAGAACTTTCTGCGAAATTTGGTAGAATTTACTGCACAAATTTTTTGCCGAAAATTTTTTAATTTATTACAACATTTATTTCCTTTTACAAAAAGTTTGAGAAATTCCAGACATAATTTTCTTCCGAATTTTCAGCCGGAAAAATTAAAAGAAAATTAAGGAGCAAATTTGGCCGAATTCTGCTGAAAAATCTACAGAATTCTACCAGAAAAATCTGCGAAATTTGGCCGAATATTCGGCAAAAATTTCTCCAGAAAGTTTTCTCGGTCTTGTGAGCTACAATCCAAAACTAATAAAATAAGTATTGAATAACTGAAGTGAATTCATAAATTATTTATAAATAAAGTTAAATTAATATTATGTCATGCATAAATGTGCTAAATGGTTCTTTCCCTAAGGGGCCGTTCACAAAGTACGTTACACAAAAAATGACTTTTTAGACCCACCCCCCTCCCCCCCTCGTTACGCTTTTTGTATAAAAATTCTTTTGTTTTATTTAATCTGTTACAAAATCTTAGACCCTCCCTCCCCCCTAAAAAGCGAACGTACTAAATGAACGGCCCATAATGATATCATTTGCAATATTCAAAAAAATTAGCAATATTTAAGTAACAAATAATATCCTTTAAAGGCTTATTAGCAAATCAAATACTTTCGTGTATTTTAATTTGAAGAAGTTTATTTTTGTGAAACATAATACAAGGGGGGTCCTAGGTATGAATAATTGTATTAAATCGAAAAATCTTCAAAAAATTGAAATTTTTTTTCATACAAATACTGAATTAAAAAAAATTTAGAAAAATTTTGCTCTAATTAAAATCATAAATATTCAAACCGAAGACCCCCTCGTACTTAATAAATCTTAACTTCAAAATTATTCAAAATAAATCAGACAGATGCAAAATGTCATGACTCAGATTAAATAAAATTGATAACGGTCCTTTTTCAAGAACGTTTTTGTCACGAGCGAGACATTTAAAGAAGTTTGCATGCATAATACCCGGATGTTTTTGGAAAAGAACAGTTTTGATCTTTGGGTTTAGACTTTTAACTTTAAAAAAGAGGTTTTAATGGAAATTATTTAAGAAATTTGGTTTATTTTGCTGATTTGAGTTTTAATTTTGCTTAATTTATATATGTATGCATGTATGTATGTATGGATTAAGATTTTTGCGGATCTTTAGTTTGGATTGAAATTGAATTATTGGATGGAATCGCTAACTTTTGCTGTAATTTAATTTATTTATAGCTATTTTTATTGCTATTTTTTAGACAATCCATAAAGCTATTAAGTCAATTCACATTTATTTTATTAAAATTCATCCTAGAACAATCAAAGACGATTCATGAAGCTTGATCGATTGTGGCTGCATTTTATTGCCCGTTATTAACTTTATGAATTCAATTTGTGACTCTTTTTGTGACATTGAGATGGAAATTAGTTTTGAATTAGCAGGATCAAATTTGATTGATTGAGGAACTAATTTGAAGATTTTGAACTTTTGATGGTCATTAAGGAAGAGAATTAACTTTATATTCATTAAGGCAGTAATGGACAACATTTATTCGTGATTTGGCATACTTTAGTGGAAGTTGTGATGGATTTTATTAAGATTTATCGGTAAGGTATACTTTAGAGGTGAGATTTCACAAAAATCGTACGTTGTGTGCGATTTATGTTCAGTATTCAAAATAGAATAACTTTAGGACAAATTATGACCAGAACTGCATACTGCGTACGACTATGAGCACAAAATACTAACAAAATACACATTGGGGATAAAAAAGAACACAAACCGTGTGCGGTGTGCGATTTTGAACACATAATTGACTTCACGGCTTAAAATGACCAAAACCGTATGCGGTGTGCGGTTTCTGTTCAATATTCAAGGTACACTTTAGGCCAAGTTATGACCAGAACTACATATTGCGCACGACTAAGCACAAAAAATACACACAAGGTATATTTAGAAGTTAAATCATAACCAAAACTGCTTGCTGGCTACGATTATGAGCACAAAATAAACTTTGGGAACAAAAATAACTAAAACCGCATGCTGCGTATGATTTTTAATACAAATTATTAAAATATTACACAAATATAGTATAGGTGACCAAAAGCCGTGTGCCGTGTTCGATTTTGAACACAAAGTACAAGAATAGTAGACCTCATAGCTTAAAATGACCAAAAACTGTGTGCCGTGTGCGATTTTTAACACATAATTGACTTCACAGCTTAAAATGACCAAAACCGTATGTGGTGTGCGGTTTCTGTTCAATATTCAAAAAAGGTACACTTTAGGTCAAGTTATGACCAGAACTACATATTACGCACGACTTAGCACACAAATTACACGCATGGTATATTTAGAAATTAAATCATAACCAAAACTGCTTGCTGCGTACGATTTTGAGCACAAAATAAACTTTGGTTAACAAAAATGACTAAAACCGCATGCTGCGTATGATTTTTAACACAAATTACTAGAATATTACACAAATATAGTAAAGGTGACCAAATTCCGTGTGCCGTGTTCGATTTTGAACACAAAGTACAAACATAATAGACTTCACAGATTAAAATGACCAAAACCGTACGCAGTGTGCGGTTTTGGGCATGATTTGTCTTTAAAGTGTACTTTATTGGTAATTTGTGTTCAAAACCGTACGCAGCACACGGTTTGTGGGAATTCTGAAGACTTTTTGGTACAAATGAAGTGGAATTCACTGCACTAGACTAATATCGCATTTTAGCATCTAAACACAAATTTTTTTCAAACATTTCTTTTTTTTTTAATTTTAATTTGTTCATTTTTTTGGCAATTTATTTTTTTCGGATTTTTTTTTTTTAAATTTTCAAACTTTAAATCTTTAATTTCAAATAATTAACTTTACCATTTTAATGTTTTTGGTTTTAAGCAACAATCAATCACAGCAAATGTTTTAAGCACAAAAAAGTTCATAAATTATAGAAATAATAAAGCACAGCACTTGAACAACACGATACACAGCTCCTGACTTTGAGCTTAGAAATAAAATCTCGGCAGATCTTCATTGACTTTTATAGTTGCAAAAAAAAATTTGACAGTCAAAAGGTGCTTAATTATCAAAAACTAATACAACTTACAATATCATGTCATTTTACCTCTCACTGACTGTATATTTTGGACATGTATGTTTATAGAGGATGGTCACGAAGATTTCTCTCTCGTTTGCTCCTTTTCTTCTCGTGTTTATCAGGTGTAATGTCAATACATGCATGCATAGAGACGAGACTCGTGTTGAATTAGAAAAAATGTTTAATCTGACTTTGTTTGGTATTTCCGTAAGGTAAGTCTCCGTAAGGTTTATTTAAAAAGAATGATTTCAAATTCAGCCAATATTCTAACTTTTGAACTGTTCCACCAATTTTCTGTTTTTGTTTAAACTTTTCGCCTATTTTCTTTTTTGCTGAATTTTTCCGCCAATTTTTTGTTTTTGCTTAAACTTTTCGCATATTTTCTTTTTTGCTGAATTTTTCCGCCAATTTTCTGTTTTTGCTGAATTTTTCCGAAAACTTTCTGTTTTTTGTTTTAATTGAAAAATCTAGGATGTTTTTTAAAATAAAATTTTTTCATCCAATACTTTCAACTTCACTTGAAATCAACAAACAAAATAATATTCAAATTGAATTTAAATTAAAAACGTTTAGGTTGGTGTTAAAATTAAGCAAATGTATTTCGAACTTTAAATCAATGAATAAAAAGAAGCATTGTCATTATCATTGTTTTAATTTTCCGCCAATTTTCTGTGTTTTGCTGAATTTTTCCGCCAATTTTCTGTTTGCTGAATTTTTCTGTTTTTGCTGAAACTCTCTGCCAATTTTTTGTGTTTTGCTGAATTTTCCACCCGTTTTCTGTTTTTGCTGAAAGTTTCCGCCAATTTTCTGTTTTTGCTGAAAGTTTCCGCCAGTTTTCTGTTTGCTGAAGTTTTCCGCCAATTTTCTGTTTTCTGAATTTTTCCGCCAATTTTCTGTTTTCTGAATTTTCTGCAAATTTATCACTTGTTTCATATTTCCGCCAATTTTCTGTGTTTTGCTGAATTCTCCAACATTTTCTGTGTTTGCTAAATTTTGCTGAATTGATGAATTTTTCCGCCAACTTTTTGTTTCCTGAATTTTTCCTCAAATTTTCTGTTTTTGTTAAAATTTTCCGCAAATTTTCTGAATTTTTCCGCCAATTTTCTTTTTTTTTGCTGAAATTTTGCAACAAATTTTTGTTTTTGTTCAAATTTTCTGCTAATTTTCTATTTCCGCTAAAATTTTCCAATAATTTTTTAATTTTCATTACAATTTTCACGCAATTTACAACGTCTGATCAGTTTAGTAACATCATTTCCAACTCATCCCCCAACTTGAAAACGTGCAGAAAATAATTCCAAACATTTTTTCTTCTTCCTGCGATGCACAAAAAAAACTTTGTTTATAAAATAAAATACTAAAGTTCGTCCTAAAAACATTCAAAATTCGTAAATGTGTTGGTCGATGAAAAATGGCATGACAGAAGTAGATTTTGATTATTGGATGGTCATCTAAATCCGAAAACAAGATCATTTCGGAAATGCAAATTTTTTTCGATATATTCAATTTAATAGAGTTGAATTTGTATGTGCAGATAATGTCAATGATAAATTGCAGTCTTGATCTATAAATGTGAAATCTGATTGCTCAATTAATATTTTTTGGCTTCTTTTTTTGAGAATATCAATGAAATTTGCATTTTTAGTAGAGGATGACGGGTGATAATATTTACATTTTTAATCAAAATTACTTCATTTTGCTGGAATTTTTGAGTAAAAATTTTAGAATTCTAAAAGATTTATTCCAAAAAAAAAACCCCCAAACCACCAAAAATTCATGAAAAAAAAAATCCTGACTACGTCTCTGACAAATTTAAAATAAAATAGAAGCAACAGGTGTGACCTTTATTCTATATTTAGGTATAAATTGCATTCGGTGTCATCAATATGTTAACTTTCGATCTTTTAAAAAAAAATTTCAGGAAAAATTTAAATAGAATATTTAATTAAATTATCCATAAATCAGAAGCTGGCATATTTCAAACCTATTATTCAACTCAATCTTATGGATAATAACACAAATATTCAGATTTTGCAGTTTTTGTTGCAATTACAAATTAGTAAAAAATTTGCGATTATTTTTGCAAATTTAATTTTTTTTTTAATTTTTAATCCAAATTTTTTGATAGTTTTGAAAATTATTTTTACGAAAAAATGCTTTTTAATTAAAAAATAAATAAAAATTCTATTCTAATCTTATGAACTCAACAATCTCGGAAAGCACAGCGTGCCGAGACTTGGCGTCATAAAGGAGTGCGCCGAGCTTCTTTAAAAATGGACGCCACGTCGTCAAGCCGGCATCACACCGGAGTGTTTTTGGCACCATAATGGCACCATATTGGCATCAATATAATTTTGGGACATTAAAAATAAATTTTTTAAAAGCTGTCATGATTTTTTTTTCATGCCGGAACTTTGCCGGTGTCAATTCAATATTGACATCCAAGCCAAAGTGCCTTGATAGCTCAGTTAGCAAGGTGGTATAATAATAATAATAATAATATATAATTTATTACCAGAGGTATTTAAGGTACGGGTTACGAAAGTTGGTGTTGAATTTGGGCTCCCGGGTTCAAATCTCACCATCAAAAGCCTGAAATTTTAAAAATTTTTGAAAAGTTTAGATACTTCAGCTTTTTGAAAAATTGATACAGCAGTTTCTGATTTTTGGTAAAACCAAGAATTAGGCAATGTGAAATGTTGGTATTTTGAGGTTATGAATGATGTAGTTTTAGACGAGAAAGATTTACGAGAGCCGTAAATTCACCATGAGGGCTTTTACTGGAACGGACCGTTCTTGAAATTTTTGGTCAAAAAATCGAAAGTTGATAAATTGTCCAAATCGTTATAGAGCTCCGGCCATGAAAACAAGTTCTAAGTTCTAAAGGGTTAAAAATTTAAAAAATTTGGCTACTGCACATTTTACTGAAATTTTTGAAGATTGATGCTCTGTATACCTGAGCTTATTCATCATAATAATCGAAAGTTGTCAAAATTGTAGCGCTTAATTTTGAGTTCTGGAAAACTAAAAGATTGTTGCACAATTTTAAAAATTTAAATTAAATTTGAAATTTTAAAAAAAAAATTGATAAGGGGGACCGTTCTCTGATTTTTGGTCAAAAAAATCGAAAGTTGTCAAAATTGTCCAAATCGTTATATTTTGAGTGTGCTGGCCATAAAACTAAAAGATTTATGCCAAAATTTAAAAATTTAAAAAATTTGAAATTCTTAAAAAATTTTAAAATTGATAAATTTTTTTGGTAGAATCGAAATAAAATTGTCCAAATCGTTATATTTCACAGGTTCCTGGCCTTAAAACTAAAAGATTTATGTCAAAATTTTAAAAATTTAAAAAATTTGAAATTTTAAAAATTTTTGAAAAATTGATAAGGGGGGACCGTTCTCTGATTTTTGGTAAAAAAAATCGAAAGTTGTCAAAATTGTCCAAATTGTTAAAACGTTTTCCAAATTTTATAACGAAATAAGTGCAAAAAAGTAAAATATTTATAAAGAATTTTCTGGAAGACTGGAAATTCTTAAAAAAAATCGTTCAACGTTTCAATTTCACACCCAAAATTATAATTTAATTAAACACTTAAAATAAATAAAATTTGTGGTTTTAAATCTTTTTTTTTTATTTTCAGTTAGATCAAAACTTTAACAAAGAACTTAAATGAAAATTAAAATTCATACAAATAACTTTCTTCATTTTTTTTCGTGACATATATCAAGAATTATATCAAAAAATTATTCCAAAAATGACTTTATCATCGTAAAATCATCCTCGTTGATCATTCATCATGTTTGTATAAAAATATTTCCATTCATTAAGTAACAAAAGCATCATAATGAGTTTAATAGAAGAAACGAACACGTGGTGGTGTGTAGTCGTATCCTTGAGCTTCTTCTTTGACAACAACATTTGGATTTCCACAATTGCATGGAGCTGGTGGTGGAATTGCTGGACAAACTGGACATTGTGCTGGTGGGGGTGGTGGTGGTGGTCTTAAAAATAAAAAAAATATTGATTTATTAAAATTTTCCAAATTTTATGCTCAAATTCAAAATGGCGGACAAAAATTCAAAATGGCGGACAAAAATTCAAAATGGCGAACAAAAAATTCAAAATTTTGTACAAAAATTCAATTCAGTTTAACAAAAAATAAAATAATACTTACGGTGGACATGAGACTGGTGGTGGGGGTGGTGGGCACTGAACAGGTGGTGGGCAGCTTGGGCATTGTTTTTCTGGTGGACATTGTTTCTGTGGTGGGCAGCTTGGACAGGGTGGAGGTGCAGGGCAAGGAATTTGAGGTGGACAGGGTGGTGGTGGAATTGGTGCTGGACATGATGGGCATGATGGACAAGGTTTGGGTGGTGGTGGGGCTGGACAAGTTGGGCATGGAATTGGTGCTGGACATTGAATTGGTGGAGGGCAGGGTGGTGGTGGGATGACGGCTGGGCAAGTTGGACATGATTGTTGTGGTGGACAACTAGGGCAGGGTGGTGGTTGGGGACATGATGGGCAAGGAATTGGAGGTGGGGGTCTTGGGCAAGATGGTTGTGGTGGGGCTGGTGGGCAGTTGGATGGTGGAAGGTATTCGCGGCTGAAATGAGAATAAAAATTTTTAATTTTGAATAATTTTTGGAATTTTTATGTAAATTTGCTTACTTTAATTGAGCTTGGCTACCAGCTACGAGGACGAACAATGCAATGAAGATTTTCTGTAAAATAAATAATGATGATTAAACTGTAAATCTTCAAAAAATAAAATCTTGGAAATAAATCCAAAAATTTAAATAAAAGACTATTTTTGTTTACAAAATCATAAAAGAACATCAAAATTAATGCCGAAAAAAAATTCAAAACAAAACAAAAATATTTTAATTGACTTGCTAGACGACATCATGCCTATTTTGTGACCTTTAAATATTTGTTTTTCCTTCAGGAATCTTATTAGTTTGATTCCTATTTTGGCCATTAATACTTGTGACATTTAGCACTATTAAGTAGACAAATTCTTCTTGTATTTTTTTCACTATCTTAATGGATGTAGATGTGCTTTAGACACACGTGGAGCGAAAAAAGTTATTTAAAGACTTCACAGATCCATAAAATAATTTAAATCCTAACAAAAAAGTTTCTTTCATTGTTTCATTCAAAATATTCACTTAATGATGATGATCATAAATAAAGTGTGAATATTCAATGTTTGGGGGCAGTAATGGTTAACATCTTTCAAGGTATAGCACAAAATCGCACGTGAAACAGCATAATACAATAAAAAATTTAAAAAATCCACGATCCGTATGCTGTTTGCAGTTCTTGCCATGTTTTATTGGCAAAGAACAATTTAAAGTTAAGTCATTATCGAAATTGACCAAAACCGTACGCTGTTAACGGTTTTGAACACAAGTTACTTGTGAATTATACTTAAAAGTAAACTTTGACCATAATCGTATGCTATGTGCGGCTTCAAACACAGTTTAAAAGCCAAAAGTTTAGGGGGTTTTGGGATTTTTATCCAAAAAACCATAGCAAAGTGAAGAAATTGGCCAAAAAGAGAAAAAGAGGAGAGTTAAAACCCCCAACACCCCTCCCCCCTCCTGCTACGCCCCTGCCTTACAGATTATTTTTGCACATAATTGCACACATCACACGATTCTTAAACATTTTGGAATTTTGAATTGCACATTAGTGTACCGTGGCACAAAAGTTTGACTATAATTGTTTAAAACAATGAAAATCAACCGGTGTGCCGCGGTTACACTAATGTGCCGATTTTTTTTAAAATAAAGTCGTGTACCGCGTGCGGTTTTAGTCATGGCTTACTTATTAGGTGTGCCGTTGCACAAAAATAGTTGACCACCACTGGTTTAAAATGATAAAAGACTTCTTCAGATTCATTATAATGGCACTTTATGCTGTATAATTTAATTATGTTTACAGTTGTGAAACAAAGACGGTCATTAACATGTTTAAGTGACAGTTTTGATTTACTCAAATAGTCTTCATTAAGTGATGATCATAATTGAGCAAACAATTGAATATTTGAGTAATATTGAAGTTAGTAGGATTTTAGGCTGAATATATGCGGAGTCTTAGAGCAGTGTTGGTCAACCTTTTTCGTGCCGCGGCACATCTTGTAAGTAATTCATAACCAAAATCGTACACGGAACACGGCTTGTGGTACTTTTGGAAAACAATTTGGCAAACTAGTGTGCCGCGGCACACCGGTTGGCCATCACTGCCCTAGAGGCTATCTTTAGAGTATTTTAAATACCCTTAATAGTATACCCAAGAAACCCAGCCTCATACTAAACAGAATTCACACACAAACCCCAAAAAAATCAATGAAATTTAAATCATTTTGAATTAATTTTAATTTTGTATGATTTATAATGATCAATAACAGCAACATCTAAATATAAATTAATAAGACCTTAACGCGTGGACCTTTGTTCATCTTTACAACTTTTTTATCTTCCGGCTTGTTTCTTGTATTTTATTATTATTTTTATATTTCCATGAGCTTGATTAATGCTAAGCATAGTTTATTAATTATTTTTGTATGTTTATATATTTCATGGGTCATGTTAATTAAATTAAATGTTATAAGTTGAATTGAGAATCTAGAAATTAGCAGTGTGTTGGATTGGATGAGATTTCTCATGAACTTGCTAATCAATATGTTGATTTGTTTGTTATCTTTACGCACTAATTTGTCTCGTGCTGGCATTTAGTTTACATTTTAGTGATATAAAAATGTTAAATTGTATTTTTGTTTGTTTTGTCTAAAAATTTCACTATTTCAATTCCGCCATTTTGAAATTTTCAATTCCGAAATTTTGAAACTTTTAATTCCGAAATTTTGAAATTTTTAATTCCGCCATTTTGAAATTATTATTTCCGACATTTTGAAATTTTTAATTCCGAAATTTTGAAATTTTTAATTCCACCATTTTGAAATTTTCAATTCCGCCATTTTGAAATTTTCAATTCCGCCATTTTGAAATTTTTAATTCCGCCATGAAATTTTTAATTCCAAAATTTTGGAATTTTCAATTCCGCCATTTTGAATTTTCAAAATGACAAAATTAGAAAATTCAAAATGGCGAAATTTTTTGGAAAAAATTCAAAATGGTAGAATTTTTATCAAAAATTTCAAAATGGCGAAATTTTTTTGAAAAATTTCAAAATGGCGAAATTTTTTTGAAAATATTCAAAATGGCGGATTTTTTTTGAAAAAAATTCAAAATGGTGGAATTTTTTTGAAAAAAAATCAAAATGGCGGAATTTTTATGAAAAAATGGCGGAAATTCAAAATGGCGGAATTTTTATGCTAAAATTCAAAATGGCGGAATTTTTATGCTAAAATTCAAAATGGCGGAATTTTTATGAAAAAAATCAAAATGGTGGAATTTTTATCAAAAATTTCAATATGGCGAAATTTTTTTGAAAACATTCAAAATGGCGAAAACTTTGATCAAAAAATTGAAAATGGCAAATTTTTTAGAAAAATTCAAAACGGCGGAATTTTTTTGAAAAAGTTCAAAATGGCGTAATTTCTATGAAAAAAATTCAACTGAGTTTTGGTTTTGCTTACTCGTCATGTTTGACGAAACATTCCACTAGTTTTTGAACTAAAAACAAAATAAATTGCTTCTAACTTAATTAAACTTGCAAATTAATTAGTTTTATTCTAAAAAATAAAAAACAAATTTAGCTCAAACTTATTTTTATAAAAAATTGTTTTTTGTTTACAAAGAAAAAATCAATAATGCAAAAAACAAATCAATAAAGTGTAAGAAAAGACAGCAAAGAAGACATAAAAACAATAATTACATAACAGATGATCAGCTGTTGGCAAAAGAAAGAAAAAAAGCAGCAGCAAGAGTAAACATCTTTATGGTCAGTGACTCTTACTACTCAATGACCATCGAAATTCACAGATTTAGCCATCACATTGAAAGAAAATAATAAATTATTATGAATTAAATTGCATTTGATGCTTCAGCACGAGGCTTTAACTATTAATTCAATTTATTATTTAAATGTCATAATTTCATGCCGTTTGGCACTCAATGGGTCTTTTAATTTTAATCCGTTGGTATCTTTGCATCACTAGCGGTAAATTGCTTGAAACTTTTTTTTAGAAAATTGACCTTCAATCTGCTGATAATTAATTGGATTCTTTGATAGACCCGCATGCAGTTTTATAAAGCTTGTTTATTGCTCTCGCATTGCCATATTTCTAATTTTGTGTAATCTTAAGCATATTCTATCCTATAAAGATTATTAAGATTTGCATTTTGATAAAAAGAAGTGAATTCATGAATTATTAATAAGTTTGAACTTTTAGTGCTCAAAAAATTGGTTAAAATGTTTAAAAATTCTAAAACTCTCCTAAAAAATCTAAATTTAGCATCGTTACACATGAACCGTATGCTGTGTACGATTATGAACACAAATTACTATAAAATTTCAAATTTAAGGTAAATAATGACAAAAACTGACAAAAACCGTACGCAGCATGCGGTTTTGTCATAATTTAACAGTAAGGTAAGAGATTAAAGAAACCAAAACCGTGCGAATTCTGTGACTATGAACACAATTTACCAGCAAAGTATACTTTAAAGGTAAACCTTGTTCAAAATCGCACGCAGCACACGGCTCTAGGTTTTTTCAATAGATTTTTATCCACTATGAAGGTAAATAATGCTCAAAATCGTATGCAGCATACGGTTTTGTCATAATTTAACAGTATAATATTTGGTTTAATATATGGTACAATATGGAAATTAAAGAAACCAAAACCGTACGAATTCTGTGACTATGAACACAATTTACCAGCAAAGTATACTTTAAAGGTAAACCTTGTTCAAAATCGCACGCAGCACACGGCTCTAGGTTTTTTAATAGATTTTTATCCACTATGAAGGTAAATAATGCTCAAAATCGTATGCAGCATACGGTTATTGAATTCTTTTTATAGCAAACACAATTGTGAATTTTAAAAACACACAAACCGTACGGGATGCATGGTTCTGTACCAAAACTTACTCAATATCGAAACTGACATTGATTTTTTTTTTATTAATTTTGTAAGCGAAAAAATACCACAAACAAATTGTGTGAATGAGATTAGCATCTTATAATACGTCTGTTGTCATTTCATTCATTTGAAGAGCACAAGCGAAAATCTGCTAATTTTTTGATCAATCACGTTTCATCATAATTTTTTTGTAGTAAACAGACAAAATAATAAAAAGTCAATTTATTTTTGTCACGATAAATATTGTAAACTAGTAGAGCAACCCGTAGGTTAACGGAGCAAGAGGAATTTTAACTTTTTCGGAATTTAAAATTTTGGAGTTTGTCGTTTTATATTTTTAAAATTTGAAATTTTTGAACCCGTCATTTTAAAATTTTTGAAACCGCCATTTTGAAATTTTTGAAACCGCCATTTTGAAATTTTTGAAACCGCCATTTTGAAATTTTTGAAACCGCCATTTTGAAATTTTTGAAACCGCCATTTTGAAATTTTTGAAACCGCCATTTTGACATTTTTGAATCCGCCATTTTGAAATTTTTGAATCCGCCATTTTGAAATTTTTGAACCGCCATTTTGAATTTTGAATTTTTTTAAAAAATTATTTCGCTCAAAGATTACAATCTAAACCAGTGATGAGCAACCTTTTTTGGATCGTGGCACATCTAAGGTTTAAGTTATGACCAAAACAGCACACAACGTACGGTTCATACAATTTTTTCAATTATTCTAAGGTACCGCAGTACACAGGTTGGTCATTACTGATCTAAATAAATTAAAGCCAATTTCCAGCCACACATCAACTAAACCTTTCAGCTGTCAGAACATTTAACATCAATCTACAAAAATTGCATCAATCAAGAATGAATTAAGCCATAAAAGGATCGTGACAACCACACGTAACAACTAATGCATCATCATAAAAATCGATTCAAATTAATTCAATTAATTTTACAAGAACATAAAAAATGTAGGCACAACTTGAAATTAAAATTAAACGATCTAATCACTTTAAACCAGTGATGACCAACCGGTGGGATGCGGCACACTTGTGTGCCGATTTTTTTTTAAAGTACCACGAGTCGTGCTCCGCGTGCGGTTTTGGTCATGATTTACTCACAAGGTGTACCGCAGCACAAAAAAGGTTGGCCATCACTGCTCTGAATTGTGCCTAATACATGCCAACCTGCTGCGAATAATAATTTCAATTAATTTAGAAGCCTCGCAGCTATGTACATTACCGGATCATTAAAATACTTCATAATGTTGCTAGACACATAAAAACTTTAAAGCTATTAAGTCAATTCACATTTATTTTGTGAGAATTCGTCGTCCTAGAACAATCAAAGACGATTCATGAAGCTTGATCGATTGTGGCTGCATTTTATTGCCCGTTATTAACTTTATGAGTTCAATTTGTGACTCTTTTTTTTGTGTGCATTGTGACATTGAAATGGAAATTAGTTTTGAATTAGCAGGATCACATTTGATTGATTGAGGAACTAATTTGAAGATTTTGAACTTTTGATGGTCATTAAATTGCACGGAACTTGGATTTATTAGATTTTTTTATGTCTAAATCAGCAATGTTCAACATTTTTTGTACTATGGTACATCTGAGAGTAAATCATGACTGAAACCGTACGCTGTGTGTGATTTTCAACATGATTAGCCTTTAAAGTATTTCTTACAGGTAGGTTGTGTTCAAAATCGCATGCTGTGTGCGGTTTGTGTTCAATCTAAAAGCGAGATACAATTTTAAGGGAACTAATGACTAAAACCACATGTTGCATACGACTTTGAGCATAAAATACCTAAATAGTACACCTTGGTAGTAAGAATGACCAAATCCGCATGTTGCATACGACTTTGAGCACAAAATACCAAGAAAATACACCTTGGCAGTAAGAATGACCAAATCCGGATGTTGCATACGACTTTGAGCATAAAATACCAACAAATTAGACCTTGGTAGTAAAAATGACCAAAACCGCATAATACGTGCGGTTTTAAACATGATTTGCCTTTAAAGTGTCCCTTATTAGTAAGTTGTGTTCAAAATCGTATGCTGTGTGCGGTTTGTGTTCAATCTAAAAGCGAGATACAGTTTTAAGGGAACTAATGACCAAAACCGTATGATGCATACGATTTTGAACACAAACTACCAAGAAAATACACCTTGGTAGTAAAAATGACCAAATCCGCATGTTGGATACGATTTTGAGCACAAAATACCAACAAGTTATACCTTGGTAGTAAAAATGACCAAAACGGCATATTACGTGCGGTTTCAAATATGATTTGCCTCTACAATGTCCCTTATTAGTAAGTTGTGTTCATAATCGCACGCAGCATACGGTTTATGAATTTTTTTTGCAATTTTTTTAATATATCGCGGTACACAAGTTGACCATCACTGGTTAAGAAGCTTTGACACTTTTGAATTTGATAATTTTTCACATTTTTCAAAAATTATTGAATTTTTTAAATGATTTTTTAATAAATTTTAATTTTTTTAAATATATTTTTTTATTTTTGGCAATTTTTAGATTTTTTTTCGCAAGTTTTTAAAAATTTTTTTCGCAATATTTTCACAATTTTTTGAATTTTTTTTTTTTGCATTCTTGTACGATTTTTTATTCATTTTTAATTAAATCAATTCCAAATTTTTTATTTATTTTCATCACAAATCAAATAAATAACTTTAATTACCATTTTTATAGTCTTTTTTTTATCAACACTTAATCACAGTTAATATCCAAAAACAAAATAATAATAAAAGAACACAAAAAAAATTACAAGCGATACTCAGCTCCTGAGTTTTTGCTTAGGAATAAAGTCTCTGCAGATCTTCATTGACTTTTATACGTTGGCAAATGACTGTCAAAAGGTGCTTAATTATCAAAACCAATATATTTCATAATACAACATCGAAGTCTCCCGTACACAATACATTGAGCCTCCCCACTTTATCTTTCGTTCATCTCGGCAGTCAAGTCAAGTCAAGTCATACACATTAAAGATGGTCACGAAGATTGTTTCTCTCGTGTTTGCAATAGTTTTGCTCCTTCTTTTTATGTGAATATTTGTGCTTATACGCACACATTTAGATGTGAATTTATGTAAAATTATTTTGATTAGACTATGTTGTTGATGTCTTTTTTTTTGGCTTTTAAGTTTCATTGACATTGAATTTTATCAGAGTTCATATTGCAGGCAAGATCATCTTGGGCTCGTGTGGTTGGTTTTGGAAAGAATTTAAAGTAAAGATAATGTTCTTGGTAATCAGCTACTGATGGTTAATAAAATTTCAGTTTTAGTCAAATTGACAAAGGGTGGCTAGAACAGTTAAGAAAGGATTAGAAAGAGTTCTTTCTTTTCAGTTTAGTATATTACTGTTCAGGGGCGTAGCCAGGGAGGGGGGGGTTTTGCAATTTTTGGCCTTTTTTTTTTGTTTTTGGTTCGGATCTGAAAAATTCAATAATAGTATAAACTTCGCGAAAATAGGGGGGGGGGGGGGGTTGACCCCAACCAATTGACCAATTGAACCAATTGACCCCAATTGACCCCAACCCCCCCGCCTCCCCTGGCTACGCCCTTGTTACTGTTATTGATGCCAGCAATGTGATTTAATGCGGGTTTCTAGAGTATACCTCTAGCTTAGGTATGGCCTACCCCATACCTAAGGGTATGGCAGGGTCGTAGTCTGGAATTTATTGAGAGAGGGAGGAGGGGGGTTGCTACTTTAAAACAGTTTTTTTGTTCGGATCTGGAAGAAAAGTTCAATAATATCTAGTATAAACTTCGCGAAAATTGGGGAAGGAGTTTTTACCCAACCCCCACCTTTCCCGGCTACGCCCTTGGGGTATGGTCCCTAAGGTATCATAGGGGGAATCACTAGGGTATTCTCTAGAGTCTATATTAGGATATTTTTTACTGTTAAACATTTACATATACAGTCACAGGGGCGTGGTCAGAGGTGTTTTATAGGTTTTGACCTCTCTTCTTATGGGAAAATTTCTTCAATTTGCTAGGGTTCTTCTGGGGAAAAAATCCCAATCCCCTTCCGCCTTCGAAAAATGTGCCGTGGCACACCAGTTTCCATTACTGCTCTAGAGTCTAGAGTATAACATAGAGCAGTCCTTAGCAGACCTTAGGTACCACACCTCGAGGGGAATATAACTGGAATACGGAAAATAGCTAAGCAGCCAGCTTAGTAGCTACACTACATAACCCACCGAACCGGGTAATTTTATGGGCAGACCGACCGAAAAAAACGAACGGAACGGGCAAAACCCTTTCGGAATGGGTAAATTTCCGAATGATTCCCCTTGCCATACCCTTACGTAAGGGTTATTGGTCACGTAAGGGTTCCTAGGGTAAGCTTAGCTTTTAATCTATAGATTCTAAATTCTACCACTTAACCTAATTTCAAGCCGAATGAACATATAACCAAATTAATCTTAAAATTTCAAAAACTTCAATAATTCACGAAGTCGATACATTCACCAATAAAATAATTTTAATTTTTTCTTCTTCATTCTCTCATTCTTCATCATGTGCTACTCTTTTTCATTCATAATGTTCAACAAATTGCAACAAAATCATATTGAGAAACGAAACATAAGCTTCAAACTTTACATGCAATCTCTTTAACAGTTTTATAGCCAAACAAGTGTCAAGTGCGGTGAATCGTTTTATTGTTGTTGTTGTTGCTTCTTCTTTGCATTAATATTCATGATCATTTAGACAGCGGACATTATGATAATAAATTTAATTTTTATTTTTATGTCTTGATGTTTTTCTCACGCGTGAATTAGTTGTTGTTGAATGATTTTCCGTTGAATGGATGTTAATAGACTAAATTTGTAAATTTTTTTTTTTATAATCTTCTCATTTTTTCTTTTTTGATCTCTTGATATTGTCAATAAATCTTAGCATAATGTCAGCGAATGATGCTTTAAGGTTGATTCAAATTAAAGCTTTTTTTGATTAGTTCTGGATAATTTGTGTGGTCGGTGTACAATTTAATTAGCTTAATAATGATTCTTATCCAAAAATTAGTTAAAAATTCTCAGAAGTGTCATCAAAAATTTTTCAAATAAAAATCACTTCAGAGTTGCAAACAGATATCTGTGCACAGATGAAAACCATACAATTCCTTGATAATTTGTAAGGTTTTTCAGATAAAACCTTACAAATTCTGACAAAACCTAATAAATTATCAAGGAATTGTACGGTTTTCATCTGTGCACAGATATCTGTTTGCAACTCTGAATCACTTCCAAAATGCAAATTTTTCAAGTTCAAAATAAATTTAAAAACATGACAAAAAGTGATAGTGTGAATCAGTGATGGCCAACCGGTGTGCCGCGGCACACTATTCTACCGAATTTGTTTTCAAAAAGTACCACGAGCCGTGTTCTGCGTGCGGTTTTGGTCATAGCTTACTCAAAAGGTGTGCCGCGGCACAAAAAATGTTGGCTACCACACCGTTAATGATTAATTGATTGAAATCGTGATCTATAAATGTGACGGTTGACTACTCATCAGATTTGATGAGGAAATCCTTAAAAGACGAATATTTTTTTTAATAATGAATGAAATTTTTCATTTTTTTTTTAATTTTTATGTTTTTTGGGGTACTAGATCATACGACTGGCCGGAATTTCGGCTTAGTTCTGCCGGAATTTCGGCTGATTACGGCCGAAATTCTGGCTAGTTCCAGTTGAATCGGCCGAATTTTCGACCGGAATTAGCCGAAATTCCGGCCGTAATTTTGACGGAACCAGCCGGAATTTCGGCTAAGTCCGGTCGAAAATTCGGCCGATGCAGCCGGAACTAGCCAGAATTTCGGCCGTAATCAGCCGAAATTCGGGCGGAACTGAGCCGAAATTCCGGCCGGAATTCTGGTCGGTCGTATGAGCGACAACCGTTTTTTAGTTAACTTTTGTAGAAAATTCATAAAAAAAACTTTTTTTTTTAATTTTTAATTTCAGTATTCTTAAAAATGTAAATTTCTTAACAATTAATTTTCCTAATTGGTACATTTTTCTGCATTTATTTACGACATATTATCCGGACATAATTAATGGAGTACATTCACATTGAGTACTCATTACATTATGCAGGATCCAAGAATATAATTTTCAAATCTAGGTTCTGAATAAACTAAGACTCTCGTTCCGATCTATTGTGGGCACAACGTGATACTTTCCGTTCTGACAATATTCCAATACTGTGGTAATCTTGCAGCTCTCGTTCAAGGGTGTGGAACTGATCAAATTGATTTTTGATCATTTTTGATCTTTTTTGATCATTTTTGATAATTTTTTTGGATCATTTTTGATCTTTTTGGATCATTTTTGATCAGTTCCAAATCTGGCTCTCGTTCCGATTTTTCCTATTGTCCTTCAATTTCCTGATCTTTTCCTTAAGCCAACGTTACCCAGAGGCTCAATTATGACTTAATCTCGTACATTAAGCAGTTGAAGTACATAAAAGACAAATTTGGACTATGCTTGAGTAGAAAGAACAGCAGCTGGATTTGACTTATCGATTCTAGAGCATATATATAAAAAAATCATAAAATATAAACATTTAAAAAATTCTGCTTTAATCCAGAAAAATAAAGCTTTCCATCAACTTTAAGACATCATTTTTAGCTTCAAAATTTTATTTATTTGTTAATCTCATGCCATTAATTACCAGATGACTGATTGATAAAGAGAGAAAAACTTGCTGAATTTGAATTTTTTTTTATTTTTTTATTTTGTGTAAAATTTTCTCGTGTATCAAATTCTTAGTCTTTTTTAAACACATTTGAACTCCATAATGTTGAATGAATTGAATCTTTTTTTGATGTCCTGGAAACACGAGGTGTGTCAACAAAAAATCATTTTTTTTTCGTTTTTTGTCTGACATTGTCTTTGAATTGGCTCCACAAAGTCTTTTGATTCATTTCAAACTTAAAATTTGCATAAACAATAAATAAAATCAAGAAAATTAGAATATTTTTGAATTTTACAACATTTTTTAAAATGCATGGAAATTAATTTTGAAAAGAAATAAGGAAGACTGAAATAAAAAAAAAAGCTGGCATGACTAAATCAAAGCAATGCCTTTGTGGAACTTTAATGATCTTCCGGCTGCCAAAATCCCAATCATATACGTCCAAAAATAAAACATTTCAATTTTTTGCTTGCTGCGTCTACTCCTCACAGCTACTTTATAGTCAACAATATAATGCCTGTTGTAGACAAATTAAGTGTATCGAGATGACCTTTCCGGATTTTATTTCAAATTTTTACACTGGATCTATAAAAATAGTCAAAAAATATTTATTTGCGAATTTTTGACATTGAATCTTGTTGTGGCTCTTTTGTTTTTTTTTTTTTTTTGAGGCTGGCTAATGATGAATAAAATTGGAAGAAAAAGTTTTTTTTTATATGAATTTTGTGATAATAATGCTCATTTAGAGATATTGTTTTTGAGTCTTTTGTGCATGTAAAAAAAGAAACATTTCTAAATTTTAAAGATATGAATGAAGATAAAGGTATGTGAGGTTAAAATTGGACCTTAGCTGTCAACAAATTTAAGTATGAATATTTCTATTAAGGTTGACTAATTGTGCATCTCGGAATGGTGTTTCAAACCGAAATAAAACCGATTCCATAATTTTGTCAGGCAATCTCGGAATTTAGTCAAAGCTTTCTTCCGAAGATAAACCGAGATTCAGCATCTCAAAAGTTTGGCTTAAAGACACATTTTTAGTATTTAGTCAAGACACATTATTAGTATTTAGTCAAGACACATTATTAGTATTTAGTCAAGACACATTATTAGTATTTAGTCAAGACACATTATTAGTATTTAGTCAAGACACATTATTAGTATTTAGTCAAGACACATTATTAGTATTTAGTCTAGACACATTATTAGTATTTAGTCTAGACACATTATTAGTATTTAGTCTAGACACATTATTAGTATTTAGTCTAGACACATTATTAGTATTTAGTCTAGACACATTATTAGTATTTAGTCTAGACACATTATTAGTATTTAGTCTAGACACATTATTAGTATTTAGTCTAGACACATTATTAGTATTTAGTCTAGACACATTATTAGTATTTAGTCTAGACACATTATTAGTATTTAGTCTAGACACATTATTAGTATTTAGTCTAGACACATTATTAGTATTTAGTCTAGATACATTATTAGTATTTAGTCTAGACTCATTATTAGTATTTAGTCTAGACACATTATTAGTATTTAGTCTAGACACATTATTAGTATTTAGTCTAGACACATTATTAGTGTTTAGTCAATACACATTATTAGTGTTTAGTCAAGACACATTACTGTACTTTTGTCATCATATACAACTGAATGTTGGTTTATTAAGTTCTAAAGAAGTCCTCAATTGCATAAAATCAAATAAATTGGTAGCTATAATCCAAACAAGACATTAAAACTGCAAATATAAATATCACACAAGAATCTGTTAAAATCTGTCAATATAAATAAAATTTTATTGCAAGTTAAGTTGTTTTAAAAAAAATATAGTAAAACCCAAAAATCATTAATGGTTCATTTGTAAATCACAGATGTGATGACTT
The DNA here is from genome assembly GCA_026123125.1 of Chironomus striatipennis. Lineage (NCBI taxonomy): Eukaryota > Metazoa > Arthropoda > Insecta > Diptera > Chironomidae > Chironomus > Chironomus striatipennis. The sequence goes on along the minus strand of CM047391.1, from coordinate 796,146 downwards.
GTTCATTTTATTAAACCTTAAATTCATTAAGTATTTTTCCATCCTCAAGCACGCAATACAAAAACAAAAAAAAAATCAATTCAAATTTCATCAAGATCATCAAAAAAAAAATCTTGTCGTGACATGCCAGTTCTTACTTTCAACAAAAATTACCGAGAAACGTTTGAACTATTAAGCAGACTTAATTAAGAAGAACAGCACGATGATCATAATGATCGGGGATTCTTTGCGACTCTTTTTTTTTCATTTAAATAATTTAAATAACTTAAATAAAAGATGAAAAACATATTACATAATCAATTAGAAACCAGTTCTATTGAATTGGAAATTTTTTCAGCTTCTCTTCTTTCTTCTTTGGGTCAATATAATATCCGTCTGTTCAATTCACACTACTGGCACAGTGGCGAAGATTTTTTTTTGCACGTGCTTGCTAAATATTGAATGATTATTGTGTGCAAGCTATTTTGGGTTGTGGAGAAAGATTTTGCTTGAATTTTTGGGGTTTTCCTGAATTTTGGCATAGTTTAGTGGTAAGTCATGATTGAAATCGTACGCTGCGCACAGTTTTGGTAATTTTTACTACTGAAGAAATTTTGATAGTAAATAATGACCTAAAACCGCACACTGCACACGGTTTTAGTAATTTCTATCATTAATGTAACCTAGATGTTCAAAAAACCGTACGTGGTACACGGTTTTAGTCATTTTTGGCATTAAAATGACCCTGAAAGTAAATCATAACCAAAAATCGCACACAGCACACGATTTTAGTCATTTCTACTACTGAAGAGGTTTTGATGTCATGATTTACGACCAAAATCGTATGCGGCACACAGTTTTAGTAATTTTTATCATTAAAGTAGCCTAGATGTTAAGACACTTCCAAAAATCGTACGTGGTATACGGTTTTAGTCATTTTTACTACAGAAGAGACTTTGATGGTAAAACATATCCAAAATCGTATGCGCCACACGGTTTTAGTAATTTTTGGCATTAAAATGACTCTGAAAGTAAATCTTGACCAAAAACTGCACACAGCACACGATTTTAGTCATTTTTACTATTAAAATGACATTGATATTAAATCATGACCAAAAATCGCACGCGGCACACGGTTTTGAACACAATTTACTAGTAAAGATCACTTGAGAAGTAAATTATTACTAAAATCGCAAGCGGCACACGGTTCTTGGCTTTTTGCAAAAAAATAGTGTGCCGTGAATTATTAATTGACCATCACTGCCATCTTCTAATAAACTCCTCAAAAACTCTACATTCTCAATTCCTAATTCTTAGAATTTCCATAATTTAAATAAAACTATCCTAAACACTTAATTAAACAGCTTCTCACATTCTTTTTTTCAGCTGAAGATGATCAAGTAAGAAGAAGTGTGAGCCAATCTCACATCGCGAATAATTGTGGTTATGTAATTACCATCAATAATGAGATTCTTAAAAAAATAATAAATTATTATTGACTTTTCAGTTATTATTAATTTACTCAACAGATGAGCATGTAGACATTGTCGTTAACTGTGAAAAAAATAATTCTTCGTCTTGTTCATTGTAAATGTTTGAATATTCTTGAATTATTTTTAGTTACAGAATGTAGTTTAAGGAAGTAACAGATTTTTGTGGGTAATTTGAGGATTGTTCTTGTCAAAAATTAGAAAAATATCAAAATTAACACTTAAATAAAAAAATAATAATCAAAAAAGGAAGAACTACAAATTTCTAGTGTTTAACTACTTAAATACTCGAAAACTCTCAAAAATATTCAGCATACTTAGACATGATTCCACTTTCAAATATAAAAAGCTTCATTTTTATTTCCTTTCTGTCGTTCGATCTCTTTCAAATAATCTTTTATTTAAATGCAGAATTAAGTAATTGAAGAAATTCAAAATGGCAGAATTTAAAATTCAAAATGGCGGAAACAAAAAATTCAAAATGGCGGAATTTAAAGTTCAAAATGACGGAAATAAAAATTCAAAATGGCGGAATTTAAAATTCAAAATGGCGGAAATAAAAAAATCAAAATGGCAGTATTTAAAATTCAAAATGGCAAAATTTAAGACACAAAATGGTGACCTTTAAAATTCAAAATAGTGGTATTTAAAATCCAAAATGGCGAAACTTAAAATCCAAAATGGCGAAATTTAAAATTCAAAATGGCAAAATGGCGGAATTGAAAATCCAAAATGGCGGAATTAAAAATTCAAGATGGCGGAATTAAAAATTCAAGATGGGGGAATTAAAAATTCAATATGGCGAAATTTAAAATTCAAAATAGCGAATTTCAAAATTCAAAATGGCAGAATTTAAATTTCAAGATGGCGGATTTAAAAGGCAAAATGGAGGAATTTGAATTTTTCAAAAATTAATAACATCCAAAATTCAATATTACGGTACGTCCGTCATGCTTGACGAGCTACAACTCTAGTAACTGCAAATATTTAAATAAACTCAAGTATGACTGTGCAATTTGATATCACTCAACATTTCGTCAATTGTTTCCCTCTTTTTTGATTCCAAAATAATCAAAAATAAACAAAAATCTATCTTAACCAATCGACATTGAATCATCTGATGAGATGAAATGATGAGTATGTTGTCAACAGAAGGCCACACACGAGAACTCGAAAATTCACTTCAGCCTCCATTAATCAAAAATAAAATCTCACTCAAGCGTTTTCTCTTTGATTTTCTTCTCAGAAGCATTGACTGTCAATATTTGATTGTTTGATCGTGAGCAAAATTTCAATGCCCGCAGATTTGAGACGCATCAATGAAAAATAAAATAATAAAAATTGTTGTTTTAAAAGTTTATTAAATTTTGCCAAAATTCGGGTTTTTTGATTTTGGCCTTGAAAATTCAACTTTAAGGCTTTATTTTTAATGAAGTTGAATTTTTGAATAAATTTTTGTTCAGGTTTGGAGGTATATAGTAATGATGTTGTTGTTGACAGTTCATAATAATAATAATAATATATAATTTATTACCTATTAGGAGGTATTTTAGTACAATATTTAAATTCAATAAGGGATAGAAAAAAACATTTGAAATATTTATATTTATGATGAAAACTATAGTATTTTTAAAGCAATTAATGAAGCAAAACAGGACATCTTTACAGCAATAGTTTAAAATACTATCCTAGACGCTGGCTGCATAGTAGCACTTTAGCATTGGCGCCATTTCAGTCCATAGTTTATGATCCTGGTAGCAACATGCAGCCATTCACCTTATCTAAAACCCTCAAATCTTAACCGCTAAGACGTCATTGATTTTGGGCAATTGACTAGGAACCTGTTCCGTCAAGTTTTGATGGTAACAATTTGATTTTTTGTCAATTCCGCCATTTTGAATTTCAAATTCTGCCATTTTGAATTTTCAATTCCGCCATTTTGAATTTTTAATTCCGCCATTTTGAATTTTAAATTCCACTATTTTGAATTTTAAATTCCGCCATTTTGAATTTTAAATTCTGCCATTTTGAATTTTAAATTCCGCCATTTTGAATTTTAAATTCTGCCATTTTGAATTTTAAATTCCGCCATTTTGAATTTTAAATTCCGCCATTTTGAATTTCAAATTCCGCAATTTTGATTTTTAAATTCCGCCATTTTGGATTTTAATTTCTGCCATTTTGTTTTTTAAATTCCGCCATTTTGAATTTTCATCAGTAGCAATTCCGCCATTTTGTTTTATAAAATAACCCCAAAAAGATCAAAAAACAGAAAGCAAGAAAAACCACAATTTTTATATTCACAATTTCGGGGAATTTTTCTTCAACTCGTCAGAAACGATTGAATAAATTAAAATACAAAAATAAAATAATAATGAAGGAAAAAAACCATGAAGTCATTTGATCGTCATAAATTGATCAGAACGTTAATAAACGGGATTCTTATTATCGCTAGGACGCTTCACATTAGAGCTTTTTTTGAAAGTGAATATTTTATTATCTAACATATTAAGAATGCTAATTGATTCTGCTTATTAATTTTTATTCTGAACTCTTCAACAACCTATCCAACTTGAAATAAATTTAGAAGATAAGAGTCGTCAATAAAATAATTTTTGAGATATTTTTTAAATGATATCTGTGTAGTTACCGGGGCATGGAACAGATGCACGTTCATAATTTATGAGTTTTATGTGTTAAATTTCATTAGAATGTATTTGCAGTTTTAAGACTAAGAACTATCCTTGGTTATATACTGAGTTTTTCGCTGAAAGCTAATGCTTATTTTAGGATAATAATTATAATTTCATTGATCATCATAGCATCAGCATCAGCATAGAAATTAAATAACAATTAAGATATTAAACTTTGACATGATCGTTAACCCAAAATGAAGCCCTTCATAGTTGTAACAATTTTATTGTTTTTGAAGGTATTTTATATAAATCATCAAGGTATTGGAATAATAGTGGTCAACCGTGTGCTTTATGTCGTTTTTGTCATGCCTTATAAAAAAAGATGTACTTAACACCTAATTAGATATAAACCATGACCAAAACTGCACACAGCATATGGTTCATGATATTTCTCTATGTTCCTCAGGGTTAGGTTTCTAGGATATACCCTAGGGCAGTGGTGGCCAATCTTTTTTGTGCCGCGGCACACCTTGTAAGTAAGTCATGGCCAAAACCGTAACCGGAACACGATTCTTGGTACTTTTCGAAAAAAAATCGGCACACTAGTGTGTCACGGCATACCGGTTGATCATCGTTGCTCTAGGGCAGTGATGACCAACTGATGTACCGCGGATCACTATTGCTCCGATTTTTATTCCGGAAAATACCACGAGCCGTGTTCCGCGTACGGTTTTGGGCATGACTTACTCACAAGGTGTGCCGCGGCACAAAAAAGGTTGGCTACCATTGCCCTAGGGTATATCCATACCCTAACAACCCGCACTAGCACACTTCTATAAAATTCATAGCCTAAGTGGTAGAGCCTTGATCTTCTATGTCAAAGATCCAGGGGTTCAATCCCTGACCAAGTCAAAATTTAGAAACTCTTTTTCCATTTCATCGCTCTAGTTTGGAAAGCTCGGATCGTGTGTTGGGTGCAGTTTTGAAGTTTTTGACATATATTGTGTCTCTTTTGTTAGTTTATACCAGTATGAATTCATTACTACACCTTGTGCACACGTAATGCGCAGAGTTTCCAAGTGTTTCGGAACCCACTATAAACTGTAGGTCTAGAGGGTATGGGCGTAGCCAGGAGGGTTCGAGCCTCCGTGGGAAAATTTTGAGCCTTGCACTCGCTGCGATTTCAAATTTTACCACGGTGACTTGAACCCTGCTGAGCTGCGTTTCTAGGGTATACCCTAGTGTAAAAACCATACCCTAAAGGTAAAATACCTCTAGGGTATATCCTAGTATAAATATCCTAGTCCTATTTTTATCTGTAAAGCATTTTCTGATAAAAATATCCTAGTATAAACTCTAGGGTATGTATATCCTAGAATCCCATCCTGGCTACGACCTTGCTATTGGATGTGGTACAATAGATTCAGTCCAAATTGAATCACTGTGCCTCTAGTTCAAAAGGCTGGCTGGGCCCTTACCCCCGAATTTTATCAACACGGTACTCACGAATTATTAATTAGAGCTATAACCACATGCGGCACACGATTCATATATTTTGAATTCATCAAACTTTTTTGTGGTGCTCGGATATTTGTAATCTTCATTCTAGTAGCCATAATGTAACGCTGTTTATAAATATTGACAAAATAAAAGCAAACAAGCTTCATTTTTTGCTAAATAAATCCTAAAGCAAGAAATATTCAACTGGAATGGAATTCATATGATGTAATGTGTGTAAAAAAGATTATTACATGGATTTTAAACATCTTAATTAATAGTCGATTTAGCTTTAGAGTTCAAGGACAAGATGAGCAACTTATGGGTTTTTGAAAAATAAGTTTATATTGAGGGATTTTGAAGGGTTTTCCACAGATTCATTGAACTTTATGTATGTTTATTAAGACCTTACTGGTCGTTCGATTATAAAAAATCAATCAATATCAGGCAATGAACATAAGAATAATTGATAAATTAGATAAAAAGATCGAAAATTAGAGAAATCTACAAAAAAATACGTTAAATTTTGAATTTCTACAATAACCGTTAAAATTTAAAATTTGAACAAAACTTTAGGATCAATTTTTGAACTTCATGAAAAAATGTAAACAAACAATCAATGAGTGAAAAATAATTATTAAGTTTGCAAAGATCTAGTGATTTGAAAATGACTTAGCAGTTAAATCGTCGTTGAATCAATGGTAAGTAAATTTAAGTTTGAATTTCTATCAAAAAGACGTTAAATAAGTTAATAAAATATTAATTTTGCAGATCATTGATAAAGTGAAGTTATTTGCATCTTATTCATCGATTAACTCATTGAATCAGGATCATCATCATCAGAATCATAAGCAACTTCTCTGGATCTTTTGGAATCTCTTTCTGGATACTTCAGTCGAAAATAATCATCATCATACAGTAATTTGCTATTGACATCCGAGTGAATATCACCAACAACTTTACGGATTTTGTCAATGTCTTCAAAACAGGTAACTATTTTGCTGGATGCTTTAATATTTCCATTCTCGTCCTTAATGTTATACTTTACTTTAATTCCATCAGTATTTACGAATACAGAACTTACGAGCTTCAATCTTCTTAATTCCCAACATATTTTAAGTAACTTCCATACATCTTTTGACCAGTAAATTTTGTGACTGTATCTTGGATTTCCTTGTCTGACTTGAGCGTTATGATTAATAATCTTTTTCCTTATTGTTGCAGCTATACAGTCGTTGACAAAAGTAATGCAGAGTGCTGTTTCAATTGAATTTGCCACTTTCATATGCTGGAAGTTTGCTGAGCGAATCGGAAGGATGCCAAACTTATCAATATCGATCTTCATTCTCTTCAAAATCACCTTCGTGTCTTCAATCAGGTTTCTGCTATTCCTCAGCTCGTTGAGTTCTTTATCAGAATCAAATCGTATCCAAACTTTACTGAGATCAGAAGTGCAAGCTATTTTCGTGTTGATCATCTGAATTTTTTCGGTATTATCATTAATGAATATGTCTTTCCTCATGTTGCTTATTTCCAGGTCCTTTTGAACACCAATTATTTCGATGAGAGTATGCTGGGATTGCTGATAAAATGAGTTCATTCTTTCGTTAATTGACTGGACCAATATGCAGAGATTTTTGATAGCACTCTTTAAATCACCTTTAGTGTCAATTGAATTAATTATTTCACTAACATCCTTATTGAAACTGTCTTGCATAGCAGATAAATTCGATAATTGACTGGATATTTCGTAGACTAGGAAATCAGTTTTGACATCAACTAGAGACATTTTTCTGCGAGGTTATTTGATTTAAATTGATTAATTTTTGCAGAATTTGCGATTTTTTAAGCTAAACTCCAGTCTTCTCGTAGTTTATTCATCCGTCTTCGTCGTTCCCAATAGATCAAAATATAAATGATGATTTACTTAGTACAAGATTTAAATAATTATAGAGAACGAAAACAACAACTCGAACAACTCGAACCACCATTTTCTTTAGTCATAATCATCTTTTTAGTGCACTTTCCGTCATCATACGAAAGACGTAGTTGACTTCACTTTGCCAGTACTTCCGTAATTCCGTAATACCGTCTATGGACTCAACTAGTCACACAGGAAAACTCCATTTGTCTTGAAATTTGGCACTGTGGTAGCTTCTATATATAGAAAGTAACTGAAGAAAAGATTTTGGAACTGGTCACTTACCCTCCGAGTTATGGCTGTTAGAAGTGACTGTTATTGATATTTATTATACAAATTTGACTTTTTTGATATGAAATTTGAATATTAAGTCATAATGACTTGAAATTTGGCATACAGGTCTAATATATGATCCTTAATAAGTGGGTGGAGTGGGGAAGTCATTTTGGGGGACCGGATGGTCTCGAGGGGGACCAAAACCATTTTTTTATTAAAATTTTACAAAGAGTTCAGTGACACTTTTTGAACATGCTGAAAGGTGGAGGTCATTTTTTAAGGGGGGGTGGGTCTCGGGGGGACCAAAAATTTTTTTTAGGTTTTTCTTTTGGGAAGGAAAAAATTTTCTTAGTTAATCTTAGTTAATTCTTAGTTCTTAGCATAAAGTTTGTCAATGTCAAAAAAAAAAAAAAAATAAATAATTCAAAAAAGCAAAACGTGCAGAATCTCCAAAATAAAAATTCAACTCATGTTTTTGTTATTCTAATAAACCAAAAAAAAAGCTAAAAAAATCGCACAAATACGAACGAAGGACACGTTTAACATCATATTTATTTTTGGCATCTTCTCGTTTTTCTATTTTTTTTATACGGACGACAAATAAAAGCTCTAATACAAATATTTAAATATTTTATTGACATTTTTAATTAACACATTTATTTTTTATTTTTTTTTTTTTCGTATTATTTAACGACATTAGAGAATATTATGAAATGTCATCATCATGCGAAATTGAGTTTTTTTGCCATTCATTCATTCAATTTTCTAGCTTATTTGATTATTACTGATTACATCAATCAAGTTTTTGCTGCAAATGTTTGCAAATATAATTTAGAAGTGATTAAAAAAATGTGAAAAAATTAGCAAAAAAAATTAAAATTTATAAAATTGAGATTTTTTTTTTAAATTAAATAAAATTTGAAAAATTTGAAAAATTTAGAAAATTTAGAAAATTTAAAAAAGAAATGAAAAATTTAGAAAATTTAAAAATTTGAAAAATTTGAAAAATTTATGAAATTTAAGAAATTTATTTTAAAAAATCATTAAAAAACTTTATTTTGAAAAAAAGAATATAAAAATGTGAAAAAATGAAAATAAAAATTTTTGAGCGAATTTACTGCAAAACATTAATTTTCCATAAAACATTGAATATCGTAAAACATTGAACACTTCGAGAGAGAAAAACATTTTTTAACTCTCGCACAGCTGATCAGTCAAAACATTTCAATTTATTACAGTGAGCAGAACAGACGTGACAGTAAAAATTATTCTTAACGGTGAGTCATTCAATTTCATAATTTTAAATAAAAAATATTTTTAATTTTAGCTTCTGTGGAAAATTGTAGCAAATTTTATTATTTAAATATTTTGTATTATTTAAAACTTATTGGTTATTAATCTTAAATGGTAATTATTTAAAAAGAAAATAAAATTAATAAAAACTGGAAAAAAATTTAAACGCGTGTTAAAATTTCATAATATTGTGAAATTTTTAGGAAATTTTTTCAGTGCAAAATAAGCAATTTTTTGACACATTTTAATATTCTTTAAAGTTTAAAAAATTGTTTTGCAGAATAAATTTGAAAATAATTAGCAATTTGACATTTTTAATCCAACAAGATACTTTTTCAGAATGATCAATAAATCAATTTTTCAAACACTTCCAATGTTAGCAAATAATGCTCAGAAATTCTGAGATCGAAGCCGACATTTTCGGTTTATCTCGTTTTTTTGCACTTTTTAATTAAATTAAGCTATTTAGAAAGTAATTTAGATATTTAAACTATTTTTTGGGTCATTTTATATGATTCTGAGTCTTATTTCATAAAATTGGAAAAGTATTAAGTTCTAAATTTAATTTTTAAAATCTTCTAAGCCGAGAAATAAGCCGATTGGCTTAAAATCGGCTAAAGTGAGATTTGAAGCTGATTCCGCATAAAAATTAAGAAAATATGATGCAATATGCTAGCTAATGATCTAAGGAACAGCTATAATATTTAAAATATTTTGTAAGTGGCTTAGTTTCGTCAATAGAAGCAAAAATAAGTTCAACCGAAAAAGTCGACTTCGATCTCTACTCAAAATCATAGAAAATTACTCAAAGTTAAATTTAATAAAACTTTTTTTTTAACATACATTAATTTTGAAACTAATAATTTATGAATAATTTAAGATTTTCAAACTACTCTTAAATTATTCCTGCACTAGATGTCGCTAGTTAAACTTATTGCAGAGCCATCTATCGGAAGTAAAAAATAATTGTTATTTTTAATAATTTTGCAAGAAACTCCATCTATTGGGACTTATTTTTCTTAAGAAACACAAATTTCAAAATATTTATTTTTAACGGTTTTTTAAAATAATTTTTCACAATATTTTATTTTCATTTTTGCTACAATTTTCGTTTATGAAACTTTTTTATAAAATTTTTTGATTCTCAAATTTTATTTAAAAAAAAGTGAAAACTAATAAAATTGAAACTTTTAATTTTAGGTAAATAAAGATCAAAATATTGAAAAATTCTCATCGAAACTTCAACAACAATTAGATTTGATATAAATAAGGTTTATCAACTTTATTGTTCATCATTCATCCAGCTTCAGCTACATTATCAGGATTCTGTTAAGGACTCGTCGTAAAATTTAATAAAAAATTATTAAATAAAAAATTTCAAATATTTAACAAACAAAAAATAAATAAATTTTTGTAAATTCCAACAATACAAATAAAATCTCAAGAAAAATAGCAAATTTTAATAAAAATGTCAATCAGATACAAGTTCAAGAGTGAAAATTCTTTCAGTCAAATTTTATTTGACGGAATTTACATTTCAGTCGCTGACATCAAGAAAGAAATTTATAAACAAAGAAAACTTGGAAAAAGTGAAAATGTTGATTTACTGGTAAGTGTTTTTACTCGATTGTGAAATTTTATTTCAATTAACTTTTAAAATATTGATTTTTCTGAATTTTGAAATTTTTATAAAAAATTCCAATTTTTTACAATATTTTACTTTTTTAAAATTTTAATTTTTTAAAATTTTATTTTTCTTTTAAATTTCATTTTTTTAATTTACAAAATTGAAATCTTAAATTTTTTGGAATTTTAAATTTTTTGAAATTTTCAATTTTTTAAAAATTTTCAATTTTTTAATTTTTTAGTTTTTTTTTTTAAAATTAAATTTTCATTCAATTTTATTTTTTTTGAAATTTTCATTTTATTTGAAAAATTTCATTTTTTTTAACAAATTTAAATTCTTTTTAATTTAATTTTTTTTTAAATTTCATTTTTTTTAAATTCTTAATTTTTTTCTAAATTTTTAATTTGTTTTTTAAATTTTTATTTTTTTTCTAAATTTTTAGTTTTAAAAAAAATTATTTAAATTTTCAATTTTTTCATTTTTTTAATTTTCAATTTTTTCAAAATTTTCAATTTTTTCAAAATTTTCAATTTTTTCAAAATTTTCAATTTTTTCAAAATTTTCAATTTTTTAAAATTTTTATTTTTCAAAAAAATTCAGTTCTTTAAAAAATTTTAATTTTTTAAAATTTTAAATTTTTTGTAAAATTTTCAATTTTTTTGAAATTTTTTTTTATTTAAATTTTAAATTTTTTTAAAAAATTTTCAATTTTTCAAAAAATTTTTTTTAATTTTCAAAAATTTTATTAAATTTTCAATTTTTAATTTTCATTTTTATATAATTTTTCAAAGTTTTAATAAATTCTTAATTTTACTTCATTCCAGATCTCAAACGCATCAAACAATGAAAAATACACGGAAGAAGACATTTTAGTGCCAAAAAATACATCAGTAATTGTCATGAGAATTCCAGCAGCAAATCCATCCGGAAAGACAAAAAAATTCATCAAAAATTATTCATCGGAACTTCCAAAACCTCAAACAACCAACACCAAAACTTTTGATCCACTTACAGCCAATTTATTGACCATGAAAGGAACAGAAGAAGACAAAATTTTCGCAATGATGATGCAAAGTACACAAGAGTATCGAGGATACTTAAATCAGCCACAACCTCAACATTCAGTTCCTCCACGAAGCTACATCTGCCGTAAATGTCACATTCCAGGTCATTTCATCCGTAACTGCACATTTGCACCAAAACAATCCAGCACCAACAGATATGATCCACGTGGACCACGAAAAGAATCCAAAAAAATGACCGGAATTCCAATGTCAATGAGGAACAAGTCTGAGTCAATTCCACAGCCAAACAGCATCAAAATTGAAAAATTTCAAATTCCTGAACATTTATTTTGCAGCATTTGTAAAGATGTTTTTAGAAATCCAGTCACAATGCCATGCTGTAAAGCAATTTATTGCAATGAATGTGCTGTAATTAAACTTTTGGAATCTGACGACTCAAATTGTCCAAAATGTGATGAAAAATTCATTTTTCCAGGAATGCTTGAAGAAGACAAAGAAATGAAAGAAAATGTTGAAAAATCGACAAAAGTTAATGAAAATTGTTATCTTCAGTATGGACAATGTAACCGAGTATCAACAAGATGCTTGTCTTAATTTTATAAATTTAATGATTTTTTGATTCTTTTTTAAGATTTTGAATCTTGTTATAAACTTTTAAGGACAATTTGTAACAAAAAAAATGAAAAATGTAAAAAAAATTAATTTAAGTTTAATAAAAAATATAATTTTTATCAAAAAAAATTCTTAATTTCTTTTAAATTTTCAGCTTTTTTGAATTTTCATAAATTTTTAATTTAAAATTTTTAAAGTAAATTGCGAAAAATAAAAAAAAAATAAAAAAAAAATCAAAAAATTTTTAAAAAAAATTTCAAAAAATTTAAAAAAAAAATTAAAAAAAATTGAAAATATTTTTAAAAAAATTTAAAAAAAAAATTAAAAAATTTCAAAAAATTTTTTAAAAAAATTTCAAAAAAATTTTTTAACAAAAAAATCAAAAAATTTTAATAAAAAATTTCAAAAAACTTTTTAAAAAAATTTCAAAAATTTTAAAAAAAAATTTCGAAAGATTTTTAAAAAAATTTTTAAAAAAAATTTCAAAAAATTTTTAAAAAAAATTTCAAAAAATTTTTAAAAAAAATTTCAAAAAATTTTTAAAAAAAATTTCAAAAAATTTTTAAAAAAAATTTCAAAAAATTTTTAAAAAAATTTCAATTTCAAAAAAATTTAAAAGAAATTTCACAAATTTTTTTAAAAAAATCTTCAAAAAAATTTTTTAACAAAAAAATCAAAAAATTTTAATAAAAAATTTCAAAAAACTTTAAAAAAAAAATTCAAAAATTAAAAAAAAAATCAAAAAATTTTTAAAAAAATTTCAAAAAATTTTTAAAAAAAAATTTCAAAAAATATTTTAAAAAAATTTCAAAAAAAATTTCAAAAAATTTCAAAAAAAAAATCAAAAAATTTGAAATAAAATTTCAAAAAATTTTTAAAAAATATTTCAAAAAATTTTTAAAAAAATTTCAAATAATTTTTAAAAAAATTTACAGAAATTTAAAAAAAATCAAAAATTTTTTAAAAAAAATTTCAAAAATTTTTTTAAAAAAAATTTAAAAAAATTTTTACAAAAAAATTTAAAAAATTTTTAAAGAAAAAATTTTAAAAAAATTTTTTAAAATAAAATTTCAAAAAAAATTCAAAAAGATTTCAAAAATTTTAAAAAAAAAATTCAAAAAGATTTCAAAAATTTAAAAAAAAAAATTCAAAAATTTAAAAAAAAAATTCAAAATTTTTAAAAAAAATTCAAAAATTTTCAATTTTTTTTAAAAAATTTTCAGTTTTTTTAAAAAATTTCAATTTTTTTAAAAATTTTCAATTTTTTTAAAAATTTTCAATTTTTTTAAAAGTTTTCATTTTTTTTAGAATTTTTCAATTTAAAAAAAATTTTTAATTTAATAAAAACATTTTAAAAATTTCACAAAACACATTTTTTTTAAATTTTAGATTTATTTTTTTCCAAATATTTTTACAAAAATTTATAAAATTTTCAAATTTTAATTTTATTTCCAGAAACTCAAAATTTATAAAAAAAGGCACAAAATTAATCTTTAATATTCAATAAGAATATCATAATTTCCAACAGCAACTTCCATTCCACCATATGGTATATAAAGAACTTGATGTGATGGATGAATTTTACCACAAGTTACACTTCCCATCCATGGAGCACGTCCAATAAACAGTGATTCTCCAGACGTTGTATGTCCACCTGGAACAGCATTTGGATGATGAGCTCCACCACTACTTGGTACCCATTGTGTATTTCCACCACAAAGAACTTCATAACTGTATTTTGGAATCTCTTGACCGTTGTAGGAAACTAAGGAGGAAGTGACAAAAATGTTAAAAGATTGCCAATTTTGGACATTCCAATTTCCTTACCATATGCAACATTTTTACTTGGCAATACTTTTGCTGGAAGTAAATCTCCTTCATGATAACATCTTCCGACATAAATTGATGATCCATCACTGTCAGTTCCAGCATGAATAGCATTTGATGGTAATGGTGCATGTGCTGATGTTGCTAACCAGTTTGCTGTTGGAATTGAATCAGATTGACATTAGACTGTAATTTGAATATTAAAGGATGTTACTCACATTTTTGAGGACAAACTAAAACTTCGTAGTACAAAGTTGACTGTTCAGCACCACCGTATGGTAAATACAAGCATCCGTGGCTTCTATGGATCTAAAATTGATCAATTTAGTATAAAATTGTTATTAAACAGAGGATATAATGGAAGTGAGGTGAATTACAAAATCTAATCGGATCATTGATAAAGTGAACGTGAATTTCTTTAAGGAAGAACAGGATTTTGTTGTGCTAACGTATTGTTTCAGTAAATGGAAGGGTTTAGAACTAATCAGATCGATTTTTGATCATTTTAATCAGTTCAACATCCTCTGGGCAAATTGTTTCTAGAGTTTATACCTTAGGATGAACTTCATATCCTAGGTGTAAACCCGTAGGGTACTCTCTTAGAGGTACTTCTTGGGTAGGTACTTTTTGGGTACCTCTCGGGTACGTCTTGTATACGTCTTGTATACGTCTTGGATACTTCTTGGATACTTCTTGGGTATATCTTGGATACATCTTGGATATTTCTTGGGTACGTCTTGGGTACGTCTTGGATACTTCTTGGGTACCTTTTGGGTACCTCTTGGGTACCTCTTGGATACTTCTTGGGTACCCTTTGGGTAATTCCAAGAGAGTACTCTTAAGGTTAAAGAGGTACCCCCAAGAAAGTACCATTAGGGTTTATACCTATGGTTGGTATATACCCTATACATACACTATATATCCTAAGATAATATCCTAGAAATCCACACCTGAATCCTAGCCTCTAACTATACCCCAGCTTTTCAATTTCACAATTACCTTTCCAGGAGTCAAACTTCCTTCATGATGAGCACGCCCAATAGCCAATGGCTCACCAGTCACAGTATTTCCAGCAATTACAGCACCTTTTGGTGTATGTCCATTAGAAGATGCAACCCATGAAAATCCTGTTCCTGATAAATACTCAAAGTGTGACTTGAAAATTTCCTGACCATTATGTGACACATAGCATGCTTGTTTGCTTGGAATGACTTTAGCTGGGAGTTGATCACCGTCGTGGAAGGCACTGAAAGGAGAAAGATAAGGAAATTATAGTGACATTTGTGTCAAATTATAGTGATATTTGTGTCAGCTATAGGCTTTCTCGATTTTCGGGATTGATCTTAGGACAATTCATACAAAAGACTAGTTTTTGATTTTTTTTGCTGTTTAATGAACAGCCTAGTCAGCTATTGATTTATATTATTAATGTAATAATGATGATTAGTTTGTGTATTATAAAATATAATTTTATAGATTTTGATTAAAATTGCTCAAAATTTTTTACTAATTCAATCCTACCGTCCAACATAAATTGGACTTCCATCTGAATCATTTCCAGCATAGACGACATTTCCAGATGGAAGACCTTGATGAACTGATGATGGTATCCAATGGTAATCTAAAAATAGTAAAATATAAATTTAGAATTAATCAAGACAATATTTTTTATTTATTTTATTTTTTTTTCTAAACTTAAGCTAGTTAAAATTTTATTCTAAATTAGTTAGAATCCAAAGCAGGGTCGCGATACAGGCTCTTGTGCAAGGGTGAGAACCATACAATTTCTCAATAATTCATAAACCATACAAATTCTAACAAAACACCTATAAATCATCAAGGAATTGTAAAGTTCTCATCTGGGCTGAGTTTTTAGGGTTTCTAGTCCCTTGGAGTACTCTCAATGGTATATTCTATAGTTTGTCCTAGGGTATTTTTAACTGTAAAGCATTTCCTGATAAAAATATACTAGGATAAACACTAGGGTATACTATAGAAACCCACATCTGTACACAGGTGCCTATATGTATCGTAACCCTGCTAACACAAAGCTCAAATCATAATCTCATCAATTATTTTTATTAATAACATTTTTATTATTCTAATAAAAAATTACACGAATTTATGAAATTAAATTCTTATCTTAACTCAAAAAAAAAATTGTAGAAAAAATTAATACACGGGAAGAAAGATAAGACAAAAAAAAAATATCAAAGATAAGCTTCCAATGTAGTGAGTAGCTGAGTCATGAAACTTAAATATGAGTAATTAAGTCATACGGTTGACAGTCAATGACTTGAGAAATAAAAAATAAAGATGCAATATAAGAGGCGAGGAGGCGGAATGGTTTAGTACTTCGGTACCTAATTATTGCAACACCGACCCTGCGATTATGGGTTCGAGACTCGGCATGTGAAATTTTTTCGAGAGTTTGCAACGGTATATTGCTCTCACACGTCATTCTTTTGTTAAAAACGTTACTAAGGAGGGTAAAAATCCCGAATTTCAGCGCATTACATACGTACTAAGTGTGCGACCCTTAAAGGTAAAGAACAGTGATGGACAACTTAAGTGATGCGGCACTTGAGGGTGTTATGGGGAAATTTAGAGAATGGTATGTCGTGTATGGAATTGGTTATGACTTGTTTTGAAGGTGTACTGTGAAATATGGCATGACAGCAATCGTGCGTGACGGGAATTTTTTGAAAAAGTTGTCCAGCACTGTTTTTAAAATCAATATTGTAGAATTGATTTTTGAATAGAATTTTGAAAATTTTTGAATAATTGGAAAAATTGAATTAAATTTTTGGGAGATTTTTGAGATTTTTCATAAGGGGTCGTTCACTTATTACGTCCGATTTTTATGGGAGAGAGGGAAGTCTGAGACTATATGACAGTTTTAAACAATAGAATTTTTTTGAATGGAGATTTTGTGACAGAGGGGGGAAGGGGGTCTGAAAATCCAAGTTTTTAGTGGACATCATAAGTCAAAGGCCCCCTATCTCACTTCTAACTAGGGGTTGACACGATTTCATCCAGATGTAAAATCCTTTTGTTCCGGATGAAAAAGGATAAAATCTGATGAAAAATCCTTTTATTCTGGATGAACGTGTCAACCTCTGAGGCCTTGGCTTCTGACTAAATTTTTGAATCAACTTTAATTCAATTCTAAGAAACGGATGACAATATTATTTTCTAACAACAACAACAACAACAGTCTTCAATCCAAAGTTACAAAAAATTTATAAAATGCAATTTATATTTTTTTATCTGAAGACTAAATTAGTTACTTGATAAGATAAAATTTACGTTTTTATGAATATATTTTTGACATTTTAAAATAAAAACAACATTTCTTTTATCTTTTTCTGTTATGCAAAAAAATTATTGCGAAAAACTCCCACAAAAATTAATCACAATTACATCAATACTTACTCATTTTTTAAATATAATTAAATTAAAACTTCTAAAAATATTAACACAAAAATCACTAAACGTCTTCACAATTGAAGCAACAAAAATCGACTGAATATTCGAATTGATAAAGGGAATTATTATCAGTAAAAATATTAATTTTTTATTCTCTTTTTCGCTGTTTCGGACTTTGTTGGCGAATTCGTTAAACGAGTTTTACAAACAGTTTTTATCTTTTGGTTTAGTTGAGTTAAGAACGAGTTTTATTTGCAAAATTTTTGGGTTTTTCGTGTTTTTGTGCATTAGAAAATAAATAAAATCTTAATTTTAAGTGAAAAATTGAAACTCTTTATCTTCTAATCAGGTCATATACACTCTACCAGTGGCGTAGCCAGGTATGGGTTTCAAGAGTTTACCCCATACCCAAGCACTAGGGCTACCACATACCCTAAGCGTATATTCTTAGGTCCCAAGAAAGTCCCCGGGGTATCCTAGTTAAAAATATAATGAAAATACCCTTAAGGTATGAGGAATACCCTAGAAACGCAGCCAAGGGTGGGAAGGGCGTTGATTGGGTGAATTTCCACCCCCCATCCCGGGCAAATTTCTATAATTTGCTCGGAGTCCGTTCATTTAGTACATTTGCATTTTGGGGGGGGAAGGGGGGTTGTTTGAAAAATGTAACCAGTTGTAACAGGGAGTGATCGGCCCCTAGGGTTTGTTGTATAAAAACCAAAAAAAAATGTTACAAAAAATTAAATTATCACACCCCCCCCCCATTTCCAATAAAAATGCCTAGCTACGCCACTATATACTACTGAATTATTATAAAAATATCTAGACTTTTTGAAGTTTCTTTAAGAATTTTATGAAATTTTTGGAATTTTTAAATTTATTTTTAAAAAAAATGTACCAAGTGTTCCTCCCTTGCCTCTCATAAACGACCAGACTTTACTCTTATTTATCCAATAATAATATTATTGTAAATGTTATCAGTAATTTTGTGTTTAAGATGAGCTTTTGGAGTTATATAGTACGTTGATCTTTCCAAATGTGCATATTTGGATGTAAAAAATCCAGGAAGTCCATTTGATGTCCTCGGAATGTTTGGTTCGATGTCAAGTTTCTCTCCAGTTGGTGAAGATCCTGTTGAGATTTCACCATCGGAATATTTAATGACACACTTTTGGAGACATTTGATGAGATGAATTCCTTCCTTTTTTCTGCCACAACGACATACATTGAGTGATTCGTACATGACTGGTGAGACAAAGTAAGATTCACCGTGACTGCCTTCGGGGTCTGTGAGTTGTTGAGGTTGAGTTGCGGATGAGTCTTTGCGTACTGGAAATTTGATTTAAAGAATTTAAAATGAGGAAAATTTGCAAAAATTTGGAAAATCGTGAAAAATTTTGAAATTTTTGAAAATTTGGAAAAATTCGGAAAATTTGGGAAAAATTTTTAAAAATTTTGAAAATTCGTGAAAAATTCGGAAAATTTGTAAAAATTGGAAAAATCGGAAAATTTGGAAAAGTTCAGAAAAAATTCGGAAGAATTGGAAAAAATTGAAAAATTTGGAAAAAACGTGAAAAATTTTGAAAATTTTGAAAATTTATGAAAAATTCAGAAAATTTGGAAAAAATTAAAAAAAAAATGCGGGAAATTTGGAAAAATTTTAAAAATTTAGGAAAAATTCTGAAAAAAATTGGAAAATTCGTAAAAATTTATTAAAAATTTCGAAGAGAAAATTCGTGAAAAATTCGGAAAATTTGGAAAATTTTGAAAAAAATGCGGTAAATTTGGAAAAAATTGAAAAAAATGCGGAAAATTTGGAAAAAAATTTTAATTTCGGAAAATTCGGAAAATTTAGAAAAAATTTTGGAAAAATTTGGAAAATTCGTGAAAATTTTTGAAGATTTATAAAATTCGTGAAAAATTCGGAAAATTTGGAAAATTTTGAAAAATTCGGAATGTTCGGAAAATGTGGAAAAAATTGGAAAAAATTGGAAAATTTGGGAAAAATTTGGGAAATATCGGAAAATTTAGGCAAAATTTTGAAAAATTTGGAAAATTCGTGAAAATTTTTGAAAATTTTGAAAATTCGTGAAAAGTTCGGAAAATTTTATTAAAAATCAGAAAAACTCGGAAAATTTTGAAGAAATTCATGAAAAATGTCGAAAAATTCAAGAATTTTCCACCATGCTTAAAAATTATTTAAAATTACATTTTGCATTCTGTGAAAATCTTTCAGCAATTTTTGCATTAAGATAAGATTGGCTGTAGTGCTGATTATTTTCGGGTTTAGCCATAAAGCTCCATTTTTTCTCGCTGTCTATTCGAGCCTTAATTTCTCGTTTCATTTGCTCGCGACTGAAATGAAATAAATATTTTCATATTTTTAATAAATATTGCAAGTTTAAAGTTTTTAGTAAAATTTATTACATTTTTCCTTGAAGCTTGCTGGGATCCATAATGTTGATTAATTATTTTTGTTTTATTTGATTGAATTATGGTGTAAATTAAGAACAAATCTAGGAGATTGATATGAAGTAAATATTTAAAAAAATAAATAAAATAGTTTACTTTGAATCCATAGCAACGGTTAGTTGCTTAGAGGCGTAGCCTAGAAGAAGCTTTGAAGGTTAAATTTTGAGATTATTCTCTCAATGTTCAGAGTTCAAAGCAAAAAAAATGTTCAAAAATTAAAAAAAAATTGCAAAAACCCTAAAAAATTCTTGTCAGATAATAAATAAATAAAATTTTATAAAACTTTCCATATTTTTTCACATAAATTTTTTAAATCATGAGACTATATATAATGTCACATGAATTTCAATTTTCTCAAGAATTTCGAATTATAGTTCAGGGAATTCCACAATCTGCACTTTTTCATCTTTTTATTTAGAATAATTACAAGCAAGATTTTAAATGACTAAATTTAGTTATATTTTATGTATTTCATATTTTTAATACATTTTAGTTATGTTATAATTAACATTTTGGATCAGTGATGATACATAATTTTTTGATAGTTTCCAATTTTTTACATCAACTTTTTTGGAATTTCCTTTTCATATGATTTATTTCCTAGTTTTTTAATAAAAACATATTTTTTAAAATTCTTCAGAATTCTCACAACTCATGACCAACACGTGTTTTTTTGTATGGTAGTATTAGTAGGAATGAAATAAGAAAAGAGAATTTTTTTAATGCTCTCTTCTTTTGTACTCGAGAGATCTAGTTTGAGTTTATTGTGGAAAATTTGACATTAAAAAGTGAATACAGACTTTAAATTAAAAAATTTCAAACATTGTTATTTTTTCATTAAAAGAATTTGATTAATTAGGATAAAAAATTAAAAAAATTAAAGGTTTGATAAAATATAAAATTTAATAAATTTAAAAAATATACAAAATTTTTAGACAAAAAATTAAACTAGTAAAACGGTGGTCACTCGTGGCCGACGAAAGCGCATTTTCCGCGATCAGTAAATACACAAAGAATTAAAACCCCAAAAGTACAAAGCCTAATATTTAACTATAACCATTCTTTATTTACCAGAAATTTAAAATTTACAGATATTTAATAAAAAGTTATCATTACGCGACATAGTATTAAAAAAAATAAAAATAAGCAAAAAAATCAGCCACTGGCTAGGATCGAACCCATGACCTTCAAATTAGGTGTCGCGCGCTCTTCCAATTACGCTACTGCTGTTCATTTTTTCGAAATATTTACGTGACAATATGATTATTTATATTGATGAGTTTTTTTATAAAAATGTATATTTTTATAATTTTCACAAAATTTTCCGGAAAAACTATGTAAAATCCATGAAAATAGAAAATTAAACAATAAAAATATCAAAAAAAAATATGAAAAAAGGAATTATCTATGAAAATATTAAAAATTTTAACAAAAGTCCTCGGAAAAACTCGGGAAAATTGTGGAAATGGAAAATTATGACATTATTCAATATTATATGTCATTAGAAATAAAAAAAAGTATCAAAAAAAAGCAAAAAAAAATTTGTCATCGGTGGGATTTGAACCGAGGACAGCTAAGGTTTTGAAAAGTCAACATTTTAGTGCATTCGACCACACTAACACATACAAAGAAATGTCATTTTTGGTACTTTTTACGCTGGTTCCAGCAGAGGAAGTGACCATTCGTGCTGATTTTTTTGCCAGCTCTAGCCAGACATACTACACACATTTTAAGCTAAAAACCGCATCAAAAAAGCTTAACCCTGAGGAGGAGATGCGATGACAGACGGACAGACGGACAGACGGACAGACAGGCGGACAGACAGACGGACAAAGTGCGGATAATAGCGTCCTTTTCCCAAGAGGAAAATGCGCTAAAAAACTTAAAAAAAATTCGAAAAAATTTTTAAAAAAGTTTAAAAAATTTTATAAAAATTTTTAAAAAATTTAAAAAAAAACTTTAAAAAAATTTAAAAAAAAAATTAAAAAATCTAAAAAAATTTTAAAAAAATCTAAAAAAAATTTAAAAAAAAATCTTAAAAATTTTTAAAAAAGTTAAAAATTTTAAAAGAAAATTTAAAATTTAAAAATTAGAAAAAAATATTTTTTTAAAAATTTTAAAAAATTTTAATAAATTTTAAAAATTGTTATAAATTTTAAAAAATTTGAACAATTTTAAAAAACTTAAAAAAATTGAAAAATTTTGAAAAAATTAAAAAAAATTAAAAAAAATTTAAAAAAATTTCAAAGAAATTGTTAAAAAAATTCAAAAAAGATTTTTCAAAAAAAGTTTGGAAAAAAAATAAAAAAATCTTTAAAAAATATTTTGAAAAATCTTTAAAATTCTTTAAAAATTTGAAAAATTTTGAAAATTTAAAAAAAAAAATTAAAAGAATTCAAAAAAAAATTAAAAATCTTGAAAAAAAAATTTAAAATATTTTTAAAAAAATTTAGAAAATCTTAAAAAAATGTTAAAAAATCTTTAAAAAAAATTTAAAAAAATAATCTTAAAAAAAATTCAAAAAATTTTGAAAAAAGAATTAAAAAAATGTTGAAAAAAATATTTTTTTTAAAAAAAATTTAAAAATCAAAATAAGATTAAGAAATCCAAAAAATTAAAAAAATTTAAAGAAAATTCAAAACTTAAAAAAATTTTAAAAAACTTTAAAAAATTTTAAAAAACTTTAAAAAATTTAAAAAAAAATTCAAAAAACATTTAAAAAAATTTCGAAAAAAATTAAAAAATATTTGAAAATTTCGCAAAATAAACAAAACAAAAAAAGTTTCATCATAAAATTTAATTGCAACAAGAATGATCAAGGAAAAAAGTAGAAAAAAATCTCAAATTTATGCTCTTATTTACCAGCTCAGCAAAAGTTTCTCTCTCTTTTTTTATTTTTCTACTTCTCTCCAAATTTTTATTTCATTTTCAGTTTCATTTCAACCTCAGTAAGAATTAAACGTGAACAATTTTCAGTCGCCATTAAAATTTTTTTTATTTCATATTTGAAAAAAAAAATAAATTTTGCTTAAAAAAGCATTAAAATTGTGATCAAAAGTGATTTAAAATAATTTAATAATGAATAATAAAAAAATATTCAAATTTAAAAACATTTAAAAGAAATGAAAAATCTATGTTAAATGATATTTTAATTGAAACAAAATTCTTAAAAATAATTTAAACAAAAAAGAAATCATAAAAAAGTGGAAAAAAATTAAAACAATTAATAAAAATGCAGCAAGTAAGTGAAATGATTTGAATTTAAAGCAATTATTTTTAGCTTCAAAGTGATAAGAATTTTTTGTTCATAATCACAAAAAAAAATGCTCATTTAATGAATTTCACCATATAATTCATATAACAATTGCTCTATTCCGTAATACATTTGTGTGAGTGTGCGTTTGCAGTGGTGTCTGGGAATTTCTGTATATAATACAAAGAATCAAGTTTCAGTTCATTTAATGCCAAAAATTGCGATTTTTTATTAAAAATCTATTAAATACTAGTGCAGTACCTCGTCAAGCATGACGGACTAATTATTAAATATTCTGGGAACCGTTCACTTATTACGTAACGCTTTTGGGGGAGGGGAATTTGGGAATTTGTTCAAAACGTTACGGAGCGGGGGGGGGGGGGGAGGATAAAAAAATCAGAAGTTTTACGTTACGTAATTGAGTTTTATTGAAAATTTCAACAATCTCAAAATTTGAAAAATGTCCGTTAATTTTGGACGTTATTATGAATGACCCCTAAAAATGAAGTGTTAGGGGTCGTTCACTTATGATGTGTCCGATTTTTTAAGGGAGGAGGGGGTCTATGCAGCAGTTTTAAACAATATAATTTTTTTAATGAAGATATTGTGACAGAGGGGAGGAGGGGTCTAAAATCTTAGGAGGGGTCTTAAATTTCAAGATTTTGATGGACGTCATAAGTGAACGGTCCCTTAGAGAACACTCAAAAAAGCCGCAAAATGTGGTTTTGTTGTTTATTGAACTCGAACTAAATTTTTGTTCCTAATTCATTTTTTTTTCTACTTCAAAAAACTATTTTTTTAAATCTTATTTACTTCATTTTAAACTTAAAGTACTTAATTCATTATTGTTTATTATTTTATGCATATAAATTTATGGTGAAATTCAATTAATTACAATTAAAACTCTAAATACATACCCCAATAACCATAAATTTTAAAAGCAAGATTAAAGCAAGCTAAGAATTAACTTTATTTAGAAAGACTAGCTTGAAGCTAGCTGCGAACTAGTTTTTAACTAATTTTGAATTTTTCTGGTTATTGAGGATAGTTTTGTGGTTGAATTAATTGTACAATTGTGGATCATACAAATAAATAATATATTTAAAAAAAAATGAAAAAAAATAATATAATCTACAAAAAGCTAGATCTGTCATTTTTATTGTCTGAAAAATCTGAGATATGATCTAGAAATTTGTGGATAGATCAGCCCCCAAAAAACAGTTCAAAAGTGATGATTATTCTTAGATTTTTTAATTATTCATAATTATGGAATTTTTTCATCCAATGGGATTTTTTTAAATTCTCTCAACTATTCCATTTCATTTAATTTCAAAAAACACATTATTCGTCATGAAATTATGATTTTTTTATTATTTTGTTATTTTCGATGACATCACAAATTTTTTTTTTCTTCTTTTCATTGTAAACATAAACAAATAATAATTCTGATTAAATTGCTCAAGATTACAAAGAATCTAGTAAATTCCGTATGTATAACTGATAAAAAAATGTTTAAAATCAAAAACAAGATTTTTCAAGTTTAGAATTTTTGGTGGTTGATACAGATGTGGTCAACCTTTTTTTTTTATCAATGATGATGATGATTAGTTCCAATTGATCCACAGTGAATCGTAGGGCGTTTACAAAGCGGTTAAACAGATTTCTGTCCCGGGCTATTACTGCTACTTCTGAGAGCTTCTTTTGTTGTTGTTCAGCCCCCTTCTCTACGGTCATACGCCAAGTTATTTTCCTTCGGCACACAATCCTTTTGAATTTAACGTTCTAAAACATTGCCTGACGTGCAATGTCTGTTTCATGCTTCCTTAAAGTGTGACCGATCCACTCCCACTTTCTCCTTCCAATCTCTCGATAGCGACGACTTGTTGGCCTGTCATCTTGTAAAGTTCAGCATTACTAATGACATTTGGATATTAAATTTTTTATCAATGGTACAATTTAATGCTTGGGATTAATTATAACGGTTAATGTTAATTAAAGAGGGGGTTTGGGCGGATCAAAAGTTTTGTTACGTTCCATATAAAAAAATATTAAATAACCCACCGAATAAGGCAATTTAAACTTAAAATCCCACCACTATCACCACCCAGGGTGAGGAACTGATCAAATTGATCAAAATTGATCAAAAATCAATTTGATCAGTTCCACACCCTTGATCAACACCCTTTTCTTCAGAAAAACGAACAAACTGTGCAAAAACGGGCAAATTTTGTGTTTTATTTTTCCCCCTGCTTATTAAGCATCTCAATTTTTTGAATATATATTCTTTAATCTAAAGCTGCTCATTAAATGATAATTTTAATTGCTTCATACTTCAAACCTCATCCACATTTCGTGGAATTAATCCCCGTCTTCCCTATTTGCTGTCAATTTTAATTAAATTAATCTCATAAGAATTAATCAAATTTATTGTCATTAAGTCAGCAATCGCACCACATTTGACTTTATTCCTCAATTTAAACATTATCAAATTTAATAATTTTAGGTTGAAATTGATACCGAAAAGCACATCCTGACGCAAACAAAGAAGCTGTCCGATGGATCATATGAGAAAATTTTCTCACGAAATCCACGCGGACTTGCTGGATATTTTACATACAATTGTCATCTTTGTGGAGTTCCGAATTTGCCAGGCGAAAAGGCATTGCAAACGCATATAACTGGAAAGAAGCATCAGAATCGACTACTTTATAATTATACACCAGATGCAACTGTATTTAGATCTTATATTGGACAGGGAAAATGTAAGTGAAAAAGTTTGCAAGAAAAAAAAATCTTTGGGACACTGAAGTATACCTCGTACCATCAGGGTACAACATTTCTGTACTCTTAAGGAAGGATATACGCAGATTATACCCCCCTTAGGGTTATATTCATATTGTACCCTTGGGATACACCCTTTCAATATCCTTAGGGTTATATCCATACTGTACCCCTTGGGATACACCCTTTCAATATCCTTAGGGTTATATCCATACTGTACCCCTTGGGATACACCCTTTCAATATCCTTAGGGTTATATCCATACTGTACCCCTTGGGATACACCCTTTCAATACCCTTAGGGTTATATCCATACTGTAGCCCTAGGGATACACCCTTTCAATATCCTTAGGGTTATATCCGTATTTAACCCCTAGGGATATACGATTTCTATATCCTTAAGGAAGGGTATACCCCTATCGTATAAGAGTAAACCCTATAAACCCACCCAAAGAAGCTCATAATTATCTCATCTTTTTTTTTAGTACCACAAACAATCTTCCCCGGAGAACCAATTCCGCCAGGATTTGAAGATGAAATGAGACCAATTTGTCATATGGATGAAATAATATCAAAAATTGAGAAGCCATTGATTGGATTGGAATATATTTTGGAATTACATGACATGAAGGCAAAGGAACCACTTTATGTATGCACGTTGTGTGACAAAAGATGTGATCCAAGAAATATTATTCCACAAATTACATCGCATCGTCATCGAATGAAATATTTGGTAAATAAAGTTTTTTCAATTTTTATTGAAGTGATTTGATTATTTTGAGTTGAGAATAAAGTGTAAATGATGTTTATGTGATACTTTTTGATGAAAGGTTTGTAAATAATGGAAAATTTTTAAAGAATTGTCAATGGCTTAAAGCCAAAGACAATGTCTAAAGACAACCAATTAGATTCAAGAAACTCTTAGCTTCGGTTTTATAAACATCAAATCATTGAGTGATTATTAAGCTTTCAATGCAATTAAATGTGAATACTAAGTGCTGTTGAAATTCATAAGTGATAGTCGAATTTTTATGTGATACTTAGTCTGTCAGATTGATTGATATTTTTTATAAGTATCAGTGGTTAAAATTATATGTTTTGTTAAGAAAAAGTTTTATATTATTGAAGATAAAACGCGGTTTCTGAAGTTATATTGCGTATACTCTACTCTGTTATAATATCTATTGGGGCTGTTATGGCTGAGTTTCTAGGGTATATCCAGAAGAAAAAAAATACTTGGTTCGTTGCCAGAGGGTGTTAAGGTTTTGACCCCCTCTTTTGGGGAAATTTTTTCATTTTGCTAGGGCTTTTTTGAGAAGTTTCTGGCTACGCCCCTTACATTAACCCTTTTTCAACACAAGTATTTTTCCCACTAGGTATATCCTAGAGTTTATCTTTGGGTATATTTAACCGTTACTTTTTTCTCGAAAAAAATATATCCTAGAGGTCGTTCATATATGACGTCCATCAAAAACTTGAATTTTTAGACCCTCCTCCCATCGCTGTCACAAAATCTTCATTCAGAAGAATTCTATTGTTTAAAACTGTCACACAACCTCAGACCCCCCTCCCAACTAAAAATCGGACATCATGAGTAAACGACTTTCAAGGATAAAATCTAAGTTTATATCCTTAAAGCTATACACCAAACCTTATAGGTCACGCCCCTGATCTTAAAAACTTATGTTTGATTAAAGTAATATCAGTTCGATTTTTAATGTTTAAAATGTTACAAAATCTTAACAGTTTAACATTTCAAATCCAAATCTAGCCAATAATAGAATTTAAAAAATTTTTTTCTTTTAAAACTAAGATACAAGTATGAATCAAATAAATTTAAAAAAAATCAATGATTTCAAATTACATCGATTTAAATTTTAAATTTAATTTAATTTAATATTATTTTAAACTATTACGGTTGTTTTAAATTTTTTTAAATTAAATCTCATGACTTAATTCTGTTAGCTTAAAAATAAATCTAACACTCTCATGTCTACCTTATTATCATTAAAAAAGAAACTTATCGCTAGGTTCGCAAAACGCGTAGCTTGTGTTTACTGATTAACACGTTCGATTGTATTACGACAAATGATATTTATGGTGAAATTGAAAAAAAAAAAAATAATGAAAAAAAAAATTATCTTTCAAAGTAATTTTTTCTTTTAATTTTATGTCGACTGTAATACAATATGAAATGATTTCATAGTTTGCTGATGTTTTTAAGAATAAAAATCTAGAAAGTATTATAAATAATAAAATTGTATTTAAATTTCAATTTACTTAATTTTAATTAAATTTTCATAAATTATTGATAAATTAAATTAAATTAAATTATTGATGATTAATGAGTGGTTTTTATTGATATAAAGTGTTAAAGTGATTAATTTAAAAAGTGACTGAATAAGTAGGGACTAAAAAAGTCAAAATTGCTTAATCCAGTGATGATCAACCTGTGTACCATGATAAAATTCAATAAAATACCACGAACCGTGTGTTGTGTGCGGTTTTTGTCATGACTTACCTCCATGGTGTATCTTATTGATAAAAAATGACAGCAACCGCACACGGCATGCGATTTTGATAAAATAAAAAGGTTGACCACCACTGGACTATTTAAAATCCTCAAATCATATTCTAATTTCTATAATTTTTCTATATAACTTCACAACAGGACCTTCATTTTCCAAAAATCATGAACATTCTCAACCGTCAATCACGATTCAATACTGACATGTCGTATCGCGAGGAAGTCCTCACAAAAATAGCAAAATCAATTGAGGAAAAATCAAAAAGACAAAAACCAACAATTCACGACTACAAAAAGTATGAGACAAATAAAGCTGAAATTACAGAAGAAATTAAAAATTTGAAGCATTTTGACGAAAATGATTATCCGGATGCTGACAAAATTTTATCATCAAATTCTAAAGCTACTGATTTACTTGATGATGTGTCATCGGGATCGGATTCTGATTTTGAAGATTTTGTTGATAAATCGAGAGATTTTGTCAAGAAAAGTTCATTCAAGTTTGAGGACGTACGACCGGAAAAAATTAAAGAAAGAAGGTAAGAAAAATTTTTTTTGTAGATTTTTGGATAAATTTTGATTTTTTTAAGGGTTATGAAAGATAAGATAGCAAGAGAATATTTAAATAAAAAAAATAAATATCTTGGATGTATCCTAGTGTATACATATCTTAGTATTTTGACATTTTTTCAAAATAATTTGAATCTTTTAAGCAGTGATGGCCAACTCACAAGCTACGACACATTAATTGCGCATGTGGGTGTGGATTACAACTAAGGTGTATCCAGGAGTATACCGTGGCATGAAAAAAGGTTGGTTACTCACCAAAGCTTTAAAATTTACTATGAACTTTAATGCAATGGAGAGTGACTAAGCTTTTTTTGTTTTTTTTTTTTTGGATAGCGGCTCACACAAATAAAAATGTCTCATTTTTTAATCAAAAACATTCTGACCTGGTGCGGGTTTCTAGGGTTTTATTAGAAAATGTAGGAAATGTTTTGAAGTTAAAATACCCTATTGTACAGACCCTAAAGTACACCCTATACCCTTAGGGGTTCACCATTTCTATATTTTTAAGGTATACCAATATTGTACCCCTAGGGGACATCCTTTCAATATCCTTAGGGGTTTAACCATATTGTATGACGTATACCCTAGGGTGAATCCATCTATTATATGAGAGTATACCCTAGAGTCCACCCTAGAAAACCCATAATTTAGGGTGTATCGTAGAGGGTATATCCTAGTGTATATCCTTGATAGTATCCCTAGAGTATGGAGTATCCACTAAAAACCCACTTCTTCCTACCTGAGGCTTATGTTGTGGCTAAAACCGCACACGCCATACGGTTCATGGAATTTCTTATCTTTTTTCATTGCACAGTTGTGCTCCATGGCCGACTGGTTGGCCATTACTGCTGTAAACTATTATTGTAGTTAATTTATTCGTATCCCCTAAAATCCATAATTATTTTTGAAAAATTATGTTAATTTTAAATCTCATGGTAAGTATTTTAAAAAAATGATATTAAAATTTCTTATGGGTAAGTATAGTGCCCCGAAAATACTGCGCAATTTTTGCAGTTAAACTAATCAACATCCTTTATTACTATATCTTAAATTACGTCACACATCTAACATTAATCTCTATATTCCTCATTTTTTACTTCAGCTTAAAAGAAATTGCAATGGCATCAAAAATGACAGAACTACCACCAAAAGATGTCAAAAAAATTCTAACACCACGTGAATTATCGGAACAATCAAATGCAAAAATGCAAGAAAAATACATAATTGAAAAGTATAAAGCATCAGTATCGATAGCAATGGAAACACTCGAGAAGAAATTCAAAGAATACAAATTAAATCCAGAAAAGCATCCACTATACTCGGACGAATGGAAAGGATTTTGGAGTCGTCGATACAAAGAGCTAATGTCACAAGGTCGCGATGCCAACAGTCATGATTATAAACCAGAATGGATTAAATTTTGGATGAATCGAATGAGTGAATTACACGAGGATGACATTCGATCCAAAAAGACTGAAATTCGTCGTAAATTAAATTTGACGTTAGAATTTGTCGCTAAAATTGAAAACGAACCAAATCGATCACGTTCGAGAACAAAATCTCCCGAAATTCATCGTTCAAAGAGTCCAATTGTCCGTAATCGATCACCAATTCATCGCAATCGATCGCCAATAAATCGTCAAATTCGACGATCACGTTCACCAGCACGTAGATCACCACTTCGTCGTGTCCGCAAGTCACGATCACCAATTGAGATTTCGGACGAAAGTGATGGTGAAAATTATAGAAAATCATCCAGACATGAACGTAAACGATTCAGATATGATGACGACAGATCCCATAGTAGAATCTCTGACAGTCCAAATAGCTATAGATCTGCATCAAATTTCCGTGACATTCGTCGTTCTCCATCACCTGACATTTACTGTAAAGATGGTGAAATTAATTTAGTGTCTGTTTGTCGTCTCCTGTCAGCACTGGAAAGTGACATTGGAATTTTAGCAGATCGAGTCATTGCCTTGTTGACTAAAGCCATTGCAATGGAAAAAGCAGAAGCAAATTCATGTGACAATTTACTATTTGATGATGATAATATGATTCTTATGGAGACAGTTAAGGAACGTCTAAAAGGAGGTTTAAGTGCCAATCTTGTTCCTGTCCATAAAGTTACGCCAGTTAAACGTGCGATTCAACAAATTGCAGCATTAATTTATGAAACAAATAAGAAGAAACAATCAATGCCAGTTCCAATGCCAAAGAAACAAATTCCAGAACCAGCTAGAAAAGAGGATGTAAATGAAGCTGCACGACTTGAAATTGCACGAGTTTTGACACAATCGCTAATTGAACAAGGCAGAGATGACATTTCACCAGAAGAATTGGAAGAAATGATTGAAGCATTTATTCAGGAAGGCCTCGAAACAGTCAAGGACGATGAACAGCCACAAAGTCGTCCAACAACACCGACATTATCACCAAAACCATCAAAATCATCAGAATCTAAAATTATGGACACACGCAAGTCACCAAAGGACGAT
The DNA here is from genome assembly GCA_026123125.1 of Chironomus striatipennis. Classification (NCBI taxonomy): domain Eukaryota; kingdom Metazoa; phylum Arthropoda; class Insecta; order Diptera; family Chironomidae; genus Chironomus; species Chironomus striatipennis. The sequence continues at coordinate 764,434 of CM047391.1, read as the reverse complement.
AACTTTACAGAACTTGAAAATTTAACGGACGATGACTTAAAGACACTTTTAAGGAACTTCTCAGACTTGACATGTGACGAACAAAATCATTTAATAACATATCTATCAAAAATTGAAAATACTGATCGTCAGCGTGTTGAAAGATTGAGGAAATATGTCGATATTGGAGATGAAGACATTGAAAGTGAATGTGAGCAAGACGATGTCCAAAAGGAACTGCCAATTGACTCGAATAAACATTCATTTAGAAAATCACCAGAAAAGACACAAATTCTATCAGATGATGAGTATGAAGACACAGAAATTGTCAAGTCAATGAATGCGACAGTCAATAATGAGCCAAAGTCACTTCCAGTTAATCCAACACTTTCAAATACAGGTGCTGTTGCCAATGAACTGATGAGTTCACTTATGACAAGTTTTATGCAAACATCAAATTGGGATATGCCTGTACAGCAACAACAACCACCACCACAAGAGCCATGGAGTATGCCAATGGAAAATGACATTCGATATCAAATGCCAAATATGATGGCAACTCAACAGCCATTTTATAATCAGCCAATGTCAATGCATACAGTATCGCCATGGCAACAGCCAGTCATTCCACCACCATCAATGCAAGAAATGCCAAACATGCCATTTAGTCAATTTCCACCGAGAAATGTTCCACCAAGAATTGATCCAAATATTCAACGGCAAAATGACATGCAGGATCTTTCTTATAGACGACGATTGGAACGACCAAATAATACACAATTGACTGGAAAAGGAAAGAATCGACGTTAATTGAATGGCGAGAATTAAGTTAAAGTAGTTTTTATGTTTTTATATGCAGTGAAAGTGAATGTGAAAGTGAAGATTTTTGCCGAAAATGACGAAATTATTTAAAAAAAAAAATTAAGTGAAAGTTAAAAAAAACTAAATTTTAAAAAATAAATTAAAAAATTTAAATAAACGATTATTGAAAACTAGTGAACCATCCCACCCACCATAAACAAATTGCAGATTCTTATAATACATGCACAGTTAAATCAACCGCCATTTTGTTTTGAGAAATTTTTATAGTCCGCCATTTTGGATTTTATTTCTTCAAAAACCGCGTGTGGCTCAATGACAGACAGACAATGAAAGTTTTTATATTAATAATCAAAAGGAAGGAAATTAATCAAAGCGAATAGAAAAATTGAGAATTAATTAGGAGATGGTACTTAGGTGCATGAAAAATGGTAAGTAAATTTTCTAAAAATCAATGATTTTGATATTTTGAATTAAAAATTCTACAAAATTGCAATATTTTTAAAAAGCTTTTAAAAAATTGAGTCTTGGTTTCTTGACTAACCGAGTAATCCTAACCTACCCTAAAACTCTACCTCTTAGGCATGTGAGGTCAGAGTTGGCAAAACGCCAGGCATCGGACGCCGAGCGGCATCGGACGTAAATTTTTTTTTTGGCGTCCGAAGCCAAAATCGTCCGACGATTTGGACGCTGAGCGTCCGGCGTCCAAAAAAAAAAACAAAAGCAACAAAATGTCGTAGATTTTTGAAAATTTTTGAAAAAAAAAATTATTTTAGATTTTTTCGAACAGAAATTAACTTTTCGTAAATTTTAATCATCAACTCGTAATTCTTTCTAATAGATCTCAAGAAAAATATTAAATAATTGTAAAAAATCCACATTTCATGTGCAAATTTTTTTGAAAAATTTTTGGTTCCTCCGTGGTTCAAGCCCATGATTGAAAATTTTGAATGCAAATTTTCATTATTTTTCATACTTTTTTGCATTTTTGTTCTTTGACTTATCTCGATTTATAATAACAAATACTTTAAGTAAGGTGCAAGTACCCCAATGATGTTAAACTAAAAATGTCCCAGATTTTTACGAAAAACTTCTGGCACCCTTTTTTTTTAAAAAAAACAATCAATTGGATTCTAATTAAAATATTTATATTCTTATTTCTAATATTATTAGAATTCTCTTATTTTATGGTTAAAAAATTGAGAAAAACGAGTTTTAGCTTTGACTAAAGGATCAAAATGAACCTCATGTAAATTTTTTTAAAAATGTTTATTTTTTAAAAAATTTTGATTTTTTTTAAAAAAATTTTTAAGTCAAGTGAAATTAAATAAAAAAAAATAAACAAAATTTGAGAAGTATAAATTATAAAAATGTTAAAAAATTAAACAATTCACAAAATATTAAAAACAAAATATTTTCTATTCTATTTAACAGGACTAAAAAAATTATCTTTAATATGTGTTTGTTAGAACTGTGAAAAATGTGACGATTAATTTTGAAGAAATTCAAAATAAAAAAAAACGACCAAAATAATCGTAAGTGTTCCAGCCATCATCGATGTCAACATTTAGATCGTATTGCGTAAGATGTGTAGTAGTGACACAGAGCTAAAAAGATTGCTGAACAGTAAGTTGAATTATTTTAAAAATTAATAAAATTATAAAAATTAAAAAAAAAAATTTTTTTGCTATTTTCCTCATTTTAGTTTCCTAATCGAAGGTTTTCTGATTTTCGGTGTCAAAAAAATAATTTTAAACTCCAGGAAAAAGTGTTGGATGGCAGCCTAGGAGTGTCAAGATGTCGGGATTTTTTCTAAACTCTGAAATACTTCTAAGCTGCCAAAATCATTTTTAAAAAAGTTTTTTGAATAAATAAGTTAATTTTTCATCATATTAAAATTAAGATATTGAAAATTGAATAATATAGGTAGGTACGGTGAAAAAAAACTTTAAAAAATATAAGTGAAATTTTAAATCATAAAATATGAAAAATCAGAAAATTTAAAAGTTTTTAAAATTATTATTTTTTGTCAAATTTTTAAATGTTCCAATACAAATTAAAAAAGTTTCCACTCATTTTATGAAGAGGTTTAAAAAAAAAATAATAATAAAAAATTGTAAGCCAGATTTGCATTAAAGTAGTCAATAAAAAAATAAATTTTTTTTTAAAATTATACAAATATTATGAAGTATTAAAAAGTTTGCAAATAAAATAAACCATCAGAAGCACTTAAGGGTCATTCGATCACCAAACCCCAATATCAGATACCCCATACCCCATACTCCATATCCTCAAACGCTAAACCTTAAACCCCATAACCCATCATGGCTACGCCACTGATTTAGAATCCACCTTCCCTAGTTTAAGACAGTCACACAGACTCAGACTTTTTTACCTTAAAAATTGATGTCTTAACTTAAGACTCTTAAGTGAGCGACCCTTTAGAAAAATTTTTATTACTCATAAATATTTATTTGCAATATTTTTTTGATACTTAAGTTTTTTTAATTTTATGAACTTTTAAATCAAGTTTTTGGATTTTACAGATAAACTTTTGACTTACAGGCTAATTTAAGTGTACATTTTAATTTTTCAGAAGAAAAACAAAGGTAAAAATTCTCAAAAAAATTATTTTTCAGATCTTTAAAAAAAATTTAAGAATTTAAATAAAAAAGGTTTTTTTTTTCAAAAAATATTTTTGCTGATAGATGCAAAGAAAATCAAAAAGACTAAGTATACGACACTATTGTTCCAGAGTTACTTGATTCTTCTTAGATCTATTCACAGGGAACGGTCCAACAGGACCCGTCTTCGATAGGGATCGCAACGTCGAGGGGCGTAGCCAAGGGGGTTTTGGGGGCCATATTTTCGTGAGGTTTACACTAGATATTATTGAATTTTTCAGATCCGAACCAAAAAAACGTCGAAAAGTAGCGAAAACCCCCCCCTCAAAAAAATTCCTGGCTACGCCTCTGGCAACGCCTCCAGCTAGTCATGGTAGCTCACACTTTTCGTGGGACATTGAACATTATTGGCTATATTGAACCCTATTTGTCATTTTTATTATTATTAAGCACCTAAACAGGCTTTTATTTATTACTAAAAAATTGACAATAATTCAATATTTTGTTATTACATTCTAAATTATTATTCCTAATATATTCATTAGCTTCATTCATCATTTTTACAGGACTGAAAAAAAAATGACGAATGTGCCAACTTTGACAAATAATTTGGTATATTCAAATTTTTATTGATCGTTAAAGATAATTTATAAGATAATTTATTGAGTTAAAGATAATCTCTCAAATAAATTTTCTGGCAAATTATTTGCCATGATGACATGAATTACCTGAAAATTGCATTTTATACTTGAAAATACTCTAAAATATCCCGAAAGGCAAAGATCGCATAATCAAGACGACATCCGGCACAAAGCTGGAGTGAGGCCAGCTCTGGGGCCGGATTTCGTCTTGATTATGCGATCTGTGCCTTTCGGGATATTTTTTTTAAAATAGTGTTAAGAAATTTTTTCAAAAACTAGAAAACTAGAATTTATTGAAATCTTCATACAAAAAAAGCAAAATTCCTTAAAAAAATTATTACACAACATTATCATAAAAAAAAATTTGATCCCTTCAGAATTAAGTTCTCACATTTCCATCATCTTTATTATCCACTGACTTTGTACTCAACAATGGACAATCAGATTTTAATGGATCTCCACAATTCTGATCCCTAAAACTAAAGTAAAATCCTCTTGGACATTTCAACAAATACTGAACATTCTCAATACATTGATAATAATAATCACAAGCTAATAATGACGGAATGAGTCCAAATTCAGGCACATCTTTACACGTTGGTGGTCCAGTTGGTGGTGGTGGTGTATTTATCAATGGACAATCTGAGTCACTTGGATTTACACAATTTTGTTCAGCAAAGCTAAAATACAAGCCTCTTGGACACTTTAATAGGAACTGATTGCCTTCAATGCATTGATAATAATAATCGCAAGCTTCTAGTGACGGTATATAGCCAAATTCAGGAACATCCTTGCATGTTGGTGGTCCATCAGGTGGTGGTCTTGTTGTCGGTGGTGCAGGTGTTGTACTAATCAATGGACAGTCTGAATCGATTGGATTTACGCAATTCTGTTGAGCAAAACTAAAATAAAATCCTCGTGGACATTTCAACAAGTACTGTTGACCCTCAATACACTGATAATAATAATCACAAGCCTGCATTGATGGAATAAGTCCAAATTCAGGAACATCAGCACATGTTGGAAGTCCAGTTGGTGGTGTTGTTGTTGTTGTTGTCACAGGTGGTGTTGTTGTTGGATTTAAAAGTGGACAATCGGACTCGCTGTACGGAACGCAAGTTTGTCGTGCTGTTGAAAAATAATTTCCACGTGGACATTGAAGACGATAAGCAATTCCTTCAATGCATTGATAATAAATGTAACAATCTTCGTACGATGCGACAAATTCAAAATTAGCTATGCCTTCACAAATTAATCGATCTTGTGACAAAACTGATGGAATTAAAAAAATTAAAAGAAAAAATATTTTTTGTGGCATTTTTTTTTTTTTTTGGATAATAAATTGCACAACTGTCGAGGAAGTCACAAGGCAGACTATTTTGGATTTTTTTTTCTCTTGTATATTTCTTTTGTATTTGAACTGAGGAAGTAACGATTTAAATCATTTTTGTGATAAGATTTTTTTCAGTTTATTGATAAGATTTTTTTTATTATCTCTGGTTGTGGAAAAGGGATGGTAAGTTATTGAATTTTTAACATGTGGGACTGGTTTCTAGGGCATACCCTTTCTACCCATACCCGTGTCCATGAAGTTGGGCAGAGATTACTCATTAATTCCCAAAATGTGGAACTAATCAAATTGATTTTTGATCATTTTTGATCAATTTGATCAGTTCCACACCCTGGGTTTTAATTTGAATTTTAGTAAAATTTCAATAAAATTTTTAAAAATAATTCAATTTTTTTAAAAAAATTTCAAAAAATTTTAATTTTTTTTTTTAAAAATTCTAAAAATTTAGAATTTTTTTTTAAAAAAATTTCGAAAAACTTTTCTAAAAATTTTAAAAAAATTTTAAAAAAATCTCAAAAAGTTTTTTTAAAAAAATTCCAAAAAATTTTTTAAAAAGATTTCAAAAAATTTTTTAAAAAAAATTTCAAAAAACTTTTTAAAAAAAATTTCAAAAAATTTTTTAAAAAAAATTTCAAAAAATTTTTTAAAAAAAATTTCAAAAAGTTTAAAAAAAATTAAAAAAATAATTAAAAAAAAATTCAAAAAAAAAAATAAAAAAAAATCAAAAAAAAAATTAAAAAAAAAAATCAAAAAAAAATCCAAAAAATTTAAAAAAAAATTCAAAAAATTTAAAAACAAAAAAATTCAAAAAATTTAAAAAAAAAATTCAAAAAATTTTTGAAAAAATTTGAAAAAAATTTAAAAGAAAATTTCAAAAAATTTATAAAAAAAATTACAAAAAAAAAATTTAAAAAAAACTTCAAAAAAATTAAAAAATTTTAAAAAAAATTTCCAAAAATTTAAAAAAGAATTTAAAAAAAACTTCAAAAAATTTTTTAAAATTTTTTTTAAAAAAAAAAATTCAAAAATTAAAAAAAAATTATAAAATTTTAAAAAAAATTCTAAAAATTAAAAAAAAACTTCAAAAAATTTAAAAAAAATAAAAAAATTTAAAAAAAACTTCAAAAAATTTTAAAAAAAATTAAAAAATTATAAAAAAAATTAAAAAAATTAAAATAAAAAATTAAAAAATTTTTAAAAAAATTTCCAAAAATTTAAAAAAAAAATTGAAAAAAACTTCAAAAAATTATTTAAAAAAAGTTTCAAAAAATTTTTTAAAAAAAAATTTAAATTTTCCAGCAGAGGAAGTGACGAATTGTTTTAATATTTTGACAGGATCTAGTCATAAGACATAAGAAAGATGATTAGATCAATGATTAGATCTAAATGATTAGATAAGATAAGGAGATAACTTTTCATAAGGACAGACAGACAGACGGACAAAGTGCGGACAATAGCATCTTTTTGTAAACGGATGCTCTAAAAAACAAAATAACGATGAAATTTAAATTTAATATTTTTTCTCCACAGATATGTACTAAAAAATATTTCTCGTCACATTTTAAAATATTTTGCAATAAAACTAACGAAAATGAGCTTAATTTACTCATTAAGTACTCAACCTTCATTCAAGCATTAACTTCTCGGAAATTATTTTAAAAAAAAAGATGAAATTTTTTATTATTTTATTGGGGCTGTTTTCAGTGAGTTTAGCTGCCATGCCAGGAATATTTGACTGTGTTTTTAAATGTTCTGGTTGTAAGTTTTGTTGATTCAGTTTTAAAAGAAATTTAAATTAAAATTATTTAAAATTTTACAGCAAAAACAGCAGTTGCTAATCCCAATAACACTGCATCAACTAATGGCTGTGGAGACTACGGTATTACTATAAATTCAAATTTACTTCCAAATCAAGGATTTGTTGGATGTTGTAATGAACACGATATTTGCTATGAAACATGCGCCAAAGATAAAAATACTTGCGATAAAGCTTTTAAAGATTGTGCAATAAATACTTGTAATAATGATTGGGGATGTAAAATGGTTGCTGAGTCATTTTACAGCACAGTTCAGATTTTTGGATGTCCATCGTACATTCTTAAACAGAAGAAAGCTTGCCTTTGTGTTTGATAAATTCATGCATTGAAGCTGTAAAGTTGGTAATAAAAATTGAAGATTTTAATAAAAATAAAACTTGAAAATTTTTTTAAAGAATTTTTCAATTTTTTTTAAAAAATTTTTCAATTTTTTTTTTAAAATTTTTCAAACTATTTTTAGGAATTTGCAAATTATTTTTAGTAATTTTAAAATTTTTAAAAATTTTTCAATTTTTAAAAATTCTTTAATTTTTTTAAACTTTTCAAATTTTTGTTAATTTAAAAATTTTTCAATTTTTTCCAAGAATTTTTCAATTTTATTTTTAACTTTTCAAATTTTTTTCGAAATTTTTTTTCAAAATTTATAAATTTTTTTTTTCAAAAATTTCAATTTTTTTTTTAATTTTCAATTTTATTTGAAAATTTTCAAATTTTAATAATTAAAAAATTTTTAATTTTTTTTTAATTTTAAATTTTTTTAAAAAATTTTAAAATTTTTTTTTAAAATTTTTTTAAATTCTTCAAATTATTTTCGATTTTTTTTTCAAAATTTATCATTTTTTTTCAAAATTTATCAAACTTTTTTCAAAATTTATCAATTTTTTAAAAAAATTTCATTCTTTTAATTTTCACGTTTTTGAAAATTTTTAATTTTTTTTTTTTATTTTCTATTCTTTCAAAGTTTTTTAATTTTTTTTAAAAATTATTTAATGTTTTTCAACTTTTTTAATTTTTCATTTTTTAAAAAAAATTTCAATTTTTTTAATTTTTCATTTTTTAAAAAAAAATTTTTTAAATTCTTCAAATTTTTTTCGATTTTTTTTTTCAAAATTTATCATTTTTTTTCAAAATTTATCAAACTTTTTTCAAAATTTATCAATTTTTTAAAAAAATTTCATTCTTTTAATTTTCACTTTTTTGAAAATTTTTAATTTTTTTTTTAATTTTCTATTCTTTCAAAGTTTTTTAATTTTTTTTAAAAATTATTTAATGTTTTTCAACTTTTTTAATTTTTCATTTTTTTAAAAAAAAAATTCAATTTTTTTAATTTTTCATTTTTTAAAAAATTTTTCAATTTTTTTCAGAATTTATACATTTTTTGTCAAAATTTTTCTTTTTTTTTCAAAATTTTTCAATATTTTATTGAAAACTTTCCAATGTTTTTTTTTTTAAAATTTTCCATTTTTTTTGAAATTTTTTGTTTTTAGTTTTTCCATATTTTTTAATTTTCAAAATTTTTTTTTTTTTCAAATTTTCAAAAAAATATATTTTTTTTTCAGTTTTTTTTTAACTTTCAAAAATTTCAGAAAAGTTTTTTTTTTAAATTTTTGTGTGATCTTCCAATAATTCCATTGACTTTGTATGTTACAGGTACTGAGTGTGTTATTGATTAAATAAACTTCACTTGTGTCTTGTTTTTAATGAGATAAAATTAGCAATTTGGGTTGTTTCAGATGTTTTCTCGGTATTTCATAGGAATTTATATATTTAAGGACAAAATTTGTTCATGACAGTAAAGATTTGTTGAGTTTCTAAAAAAAAGTCTGATTGAAGTATTTTTCAAGGCTCAGACACTCATCAGAATATTGTAAAAATTGTACAATTTTTTACAATTTCTGCAATTTTTAAAAATTGAAAAATTGGAAAAAATTGTACAATTTTACAATTTTCTGGTGAGTGTCTGAGCTTTGGTATTTTTACATAAATTTTCTATATTGCCTTGATTAAATTAATTTTTATTTCTTTATTTAATTTTTTAACTGATTTTTTTTGTAAATTTTAGCTTTAGAAAAAATTTAATATTAGTGGTTACTCGGGCAACATATAAACAACATTTATAAGAACATTTATAAAGAGAATTCGAATTTGTTAAAAAAAAACTTATTTACAGCTGTAAAACACATTTTTCGAACACTTTCGTCACTCTTCTCACATTCTCAACAAATGAAGATGAGCTTAGTTTCATCATTAAATATTCAACCTTTATTCAAACCATATTTCAGAACAAAAGTTATTTTTAATTGAAAATTGACTACCAGTACCCGAAAGGCACGAGTCGGATAATCGAGATGAAATCCGTCACCAAGCCGGAGTGAGGCCGGCATTGTACCGGATTTCATCTTGATTATCCGATCTGTGCCTTTTGGGTACTGGTAGTCAATTTTAAGGGTAGTTAAAGTTAGGTTTTTTGTGATTTTTGCTAAATGCATCTCAAATGCTTTGAGATGATATCTAACTCATCTCAAACTATTACTTACGTGTAACAAGTGTAATTTTCATCTAATATATCAGTTTGTATCGTCAACTACGTGTGCATCAACCAAAAAAAACCTCAAAAAAATGCTCGAAATTGAAACAATTTTAATTTTTCTGACAGTCAGCCTTACAACTTATTATTTTGTGAATTATTCAAAGACAAAAAGAGTTCACGAGTTAGCATCAAAACTTCCAGGACACAATGGATTGTCTTTATTGTCATCAATTTATATTACATTAAAAACAAAACGGACGGATTATGTTCCACGTATTTTTAGTTTTATCAAGTCTGATCATCCAATAACAAAACTTTGGTTTCTTAATAAACTTTTAATAATCACAAAAGATGCTGATTTTATTCATAAAATTTTCAATTCCCAGAAAGTTAATGATAAGCCAAAATTATTTTATCAAGGATTTCCAGTTGAAAAAGCCTTACTTGTCATGTCTGGTGCTGATCATAAAAGACATCGGAAAATTCTCAACAAAGCATTTAAATCGAGTATGTTGGAACTACTACCTGCCGTTTTTGATGAAAAGTCAAAGAAAATTTTGGATTTGATGATGGATCGTGTGGATTGTGGTGAATTTGAGTTGACTGAATATGTTGGTGCTTACTCATTTGAGGCATTTGGAAAAAGTCATTTTAACTATGAGATGGAATATTTTAAAAGTGATATTGTTCATGCTTATGAGAGGTTAGTAATAGGGTCTGATGGGATGGGGTTTTAAGGGTATGTTCTATACCTCTAGAGCAGTGATGGCCAACCGGTGTGCCGCGGCACATTAGAAATTTCGAATTTTTTTCGAAAAGCACTTAGAGCCGTGTTCCGCGTGCGTTTTTGGTCATGACCAGCTCACAAGGTGTGCCGCGATACATAAAAAGGTTGGCTAGCACTGCTCTAGAGGTAAACCTCAAAACCCGAAAATCAGAAACACTAAATCTTAAACCTCATACATACCCTAAACCCCAAACCTTTATACTCCAAACACCAATCCCCATATCTTAAACCTCATACCTCATAACCCATACCACATACTCCAAACTCCAAACTCCAAACACCAAAACTTAAAATCCAAAACCCCAAACACCAAAACCCCAAATCCCAAACCCCAAACACCAAAACTTTAAACTCCAAACTTCAATCCCCAAACACCAAAACCCCAAACCCCAAATCCCAAATCCCAAACACCGAAACTCCAAACCCCAAATCCCGAATTCCAAACCCCAAATCTCCCAAGTTCCAAAAATTTCAAATCATAAACAACAAATCCCAAACCCATATTCCATATCCTAGGGTACATATACCTCAAAGGATACTCTAGAGATATCTAGTGTATACTCTAGTGTATAACCACGAGGCCTACCCCAAAATTTATCCTTGGATACACATAAACGTATAATTTGTTCCTCCGATAATGTTGTACTCCTTGGGTATAACTCAGGGGCGTAGCCAGGGGGGGGTTGACCTATTTTCACGAGGTTTACACTAGATATTATTGAATTTTTCAGATCCGAACCAAAAAACGTTGAAAAGTAGCGAAAACCCCCTGAAAAAAAAATTCCTGGCTACGCCCTGGTATAACTTAGTGTACCTTACTGTTTGGTGTATATCCTCACCTGGTTTCTATAGTACTTAATCTTCCATATTATATTCACTTTCAGTTTCTGCTCCTTAATAATTGACACACTGCCATTCCTAATGATTGGTCTCAAAAGAATAATCTTGAATTTTACGAAATTAGGAAAACATTTGACTCAAACTGAAAATGAATTTCAAATATTTTTTGACAAAGTTGTCTGCAATGCACACAAACAAAATTTGAATGATAAAATTGAAAATTCATTCGTTGATTTACTTTTGGATCCAAAAAATAATTTTGATAAACAGGAGGTCAAAGAGGAGCTGATATTTGCTACTTTAGGAGTAAGTTTGTTAATTGAACGCTTTTGTTGAAGAACGTGGCTCTAAAAAACGGCCGTTTTGAATTTGAAAGTTGTTGACCGATTTTTGCAAAACACAAAGTTAAAATTTTTGTTTATTCAGTGAAATTTAAATTTTTCATGCTTTAATTTTATTACTATAATAAATTAAAATGTTAAATGAATAATATTGAAGCATGAAAAATTAAATTTTGCTAAATAAATAAAAATTTTCACTTTGTGTTTTGCAAAAATCGGCCAACAATTTTCAAATTCAAAACAATCGTTTTTTAAGGAGCACGTTTTTCAACAAAAGCGTTCAATTATGTCCTTTAAAATGTGAATCTAAGTTTAATTATGAAAAAAAGGTTTTCGAAACAACAACAAGAACAATTTCAACAGCTCTGATGATGATTGGAATGCACAAAAATGTCCAAGATAAGGCATTTAAGGAAATTGAAGATATTTACAGTCAAGAACTTAACACAGAGTTCACAGTTGATTTTCTACGAAAATTTAAATATTTGGAGCATATTTTAAAAGAAACATTGAGACTGTTTGCTGTAGTTCCAGTTGTGGCACGTGAGACATCCGAAGAAGTTAACATAAATGGATATTTAATACCCAAAAATACATCAATTATAATTTCAATTCATGCAATGCACAGAGATGAAAAATATTGGGGAAATGATGCTGACAAATTCAGACCAGAACGATTTGAGGAGGAATTAAAAAATCCTCATGCATGGATGCCATTTACTGATGGAAGTAGAATTTGTATTGGTAAGTTGAATGATTTAATGAGAAAGTATTTTGGATTAATTAATGCTAATTTATATCCAGGCTATCGATATGCGATGATGTCGATGAAAGCTTTCTTGATTAATTTTCTAAAAAGATACAATGTAAGTTGTACAACGAAACTTGAAGATTTGGAAACAGAAATGACATTTACGTTAAACATTGTTAATGGATATAAAGCTGGTATTTGTAGTCGGTAAACTTAGTACGAACGTAATCTTATTGGAGATTGAAATCTTTATTGAACACCTTTTACGATTCCTTGTGGCTGGATCTAACATATTATGGCCATAAATTGTTGCTGAAACTCATTTATTCTTCATAAATCCCTACCCATGTAACCAAAATAGTCCTTACGTATTCCATTGACTTTCCTTAGGAATATGAATGGAATACATTAGGATGATTTTGGTTATTAGGGTACTGGATATTATTTAATGGCCATGGCTGCTCACTGGATTTCATTTAATGGAAATGGCTGCTTACTGGATCTCATGGATAACATTTTTAGGATTCTTTATTTTTTTTTAAATTTTCGGTTAATTTACTAATTGCGGAAAATGAGCTTTCGTCGGTCACGAGTGACCACCTTTATACTAGTTTGAAATTTCTGAAATTAACTTCCACGCAAAGCGTGTAAGTTATTGGTTTTGGTCGAGCCCTTTTTTTCACGTTTTTGGGACTTTTTGCGAAATCTACGCAATAAAACCCCATACAACCTGATATTGAAATCACCGCTATAGAATTACGCGTCGAATGACACAACTTTCAGTTCATTTGGACATATTGTGCATGCACACGGTCCAAAAAACATGGTTTCCAAAATACCATCATTTTTGTGACCAGGGCTGTAGCTTCTGGATGCATATATTTTGATGGGTTTTTGGTGTCAAATTATCAGGCAACCACTGAACCCTTCGGAACGGCTATGCGCTTTGCATGATTTTGAGGTTATATATGTTTTTTTCATCAGAGTATGAACAGTACTTTTTATGAGAAATTTTCGAGTTTACCATCTTCATCTAACTTTTTTGAGAAGTTTTTGGTACCAAAATGTGCGTCTCGATGAGTAGATTAATAATATACAGAAATTTTTTGATATAAGAGCCATTTAAGGGTCAAAAGCCAAAAACTGATTTTTTCGACCCAAAAAATTTTCGCGCGAAGCGCGACCTCGAAAAATAAATAAAGACAGTAAAAATTTTACGGAAAAACTAGATTTTTTTCTTATTTCTTTCTTACTATTTTTACTATTTCAAAATATATGAAATTGCACTTTCATATACACTAAAATAGACTCATCAGATGCATATTAAAAATAAAATTTTATAATTTGAAAAATAGAATCTGTAGCCAATCTAATCAGGAGAAGGTTTTGTAATATTGTCTCGAATAATGTGTTGTTCACTGACATAAAAATATATGGATAATGTTTATTTAAAAAAATCCATAGTTTAAAAGAGAAAACTGTAATCTATAAAAGAAGAATTTTATGTTTGTACTCCAAGCTATTGTAAGGTGGCGTGGAAGTTCGTGGCTTTCTATGTAAGTCGTGTTTTTTTCATGATTATTTTTTTTTTTTCTTGTAAATTTCAATAAAATTTGTAAAATTCCAATTATGAATTAAAAAAATTTTATCATCAACAAATTTCATTTTGCAATAATTCCATTGACTTTCCATGTTACAGGTAAAGAGTGTGTTATTGATTAAATAAGCTTCACTTCTGCCTTATTTGCAATAGTTTAAAAACGTAAATTCAAGTTTTTTCAGATGTTTATTCAACACCAATTAAAATTGATGTTTTTGAGGACAAAAAAATGTATAGAGTAAAGGCAGTGCCCTGATTAAATTAGGCTAGATATATTAAATAATTTAATTCAATATTTTTTTTAACATTTTTTTTTAAATAATTATAAAGTTGTCAAATTTTCAACTTCGATTGTAAAAACTGAGTTAATTTTGAATAATTTTTGTATGCAATTTATAAAAACATTTAAGCCAATCAAAATTATTACAGTAAATTCACAGAATTTGAAAAAGGATGAAAATTTCGAAAGTCTTCAAGTTCGAATCCTAAAAATTCCTGAATTTCAAAAATTGTTATTAAATGATGAAAAATTTGTCGAGTTGAAATTTCCTTGATTAAAAAATTGGCTTTTCTTTACTGATAATAACAAATTTATTTTTTAAAATTTAAATTTTGAAAAAAAAAATTAAAATGTTGGATTTTTTTCGATTTTACTCTCACATTAATAATTTTTATAGTTTTGCAAAACAAGATTCTAATCCTTAATATCTATAAACATTCACATGCATTTTCTTGTCCGTTTAAATATTCCGAACATCCAGCCAACACGACAATCCATGGAAATAATAAATCATATCCATAATTTAATAAACTACAATTAGTTGTGCATGCTGCATCTAAACAATTCTGAAATTCATCATCACACCATTCCTTTAAATAATTGCATGTTCCATAACATTTATCATGATTATTGCAGCAATCTTCAACTATTTTTGGAATTAAAAAATTTGGAAGTTTAATTCTGGATCCACATCCGTTGAATGTTGAGATGTAAGTTGAATTTCGGCTTGGTTGTTTGTCTGTGGATGGAAATGTTGCGAGGAATAAAGTTGGCACAAGGGTTGGGGGAAAAATTTAAATAAATTTGAAAATAAAAAATTGAAAAATTCATCAAAATATGGAAATTTTTAGAAAATTTGGGGAAATTTCCAAGAAATTTCATAAAAATCTAATAAATCATAAAAAAAATTATTAATTTTGGGAAAATTTCGAAAAAATTCGGAAATTTCCGGAAAAATTTGGAAAACTTCGGAAAAATTCGGAAATTTTCGGAAAATTTCGAAAAAAATCGGAAAATTTCGGAAAACTTCGGAAAAATTTGGTAAATATGGTAAATTTGGTAAATTTTGGTTAAATTCGGAAAACTTCGGAAAAGATTTTTGGAAAATTTAGGAAAAATTCTAAAATTTTCAGGAAAAATCGGAAATTTTTGAAAAATTTCGGTAAAGTTTGGAAAATTTCGGTGAAATTCGTGAAAATTCGGGAAACTTCAGAAAAATTGGGAAATTTTTGGAAACCTTAGGAAAAATTCGGAAATTTTCGAAAATTTTCAAAAAAATCGCAAAATTTCGGAAATTTTCAAAATAATCGCAAAATTAATGGAAATTTTTGGAAACTTTCGGAATAATTCGGAAAAATTTTGAAAAATTCGGAAAATTTCGGAGTTATTCGGAAAACTTAGGAAATTTCGGAAATTTTCGGAAAAATTCGGAAATTTTGAAAAATTCAGAAATTTTCGGAATAATTCGGAAAATTCGGAATAATTCGAAAAAAATTGAAAAAATTCGGAAATATTCCGAAAATTTAGCAAAATTACGGAAAGTTAACAAAAAGTTCGTTAAAAGTTCGAAAAATTCACAGAAAAATTCAAAAACTTCATTAAAAATCTAAAAATTTGATAAAAAATTAAAAATTTAAAGAATTCAAAAAATTTGAAAATTTCTTCAACTTCAAAAGTTTTTCATGATTTTTTTCCCCAAAAATTCAAGCATTTAAAAAGCTTAAGCCTCAGCTGGGTTGTAAAGTAAAAAAATAAACTCTAATTAGCTGTTCCTACATACCCAGATCTTCACACTTGTAATCACAATTTAACACTTCCGTTTTTCCTTCACTAAGTGACGCAATGCCCATAATAAAGTCACCAAATTTTTCAGCTAGCCAACCAAACACTGAAAATGAATTTTCATTACTTGCTGCATCGCCAGCAACACTAACAATCAATATCACAAAAATGATCAAAATAAGAATTTTTAAATCCATTTCTACAAACTTTTTAAGTTGGACTCCATTGATTTACTAAAAAGTATTAAAATATTGGAATTTTTAAGTGAAATTTAAAACAATTCAAAAATGAGCTCAAGGTTGAAAAAGTCGTGACTGTTTGTTTTTTTATTTATCAACAATTCAATGGCAAAGGTTTAAGTTTTTGAGTAAAAGATATCGCAATATAGAATCTTTATGAGTCAGAGGTGTAACCAGGGGAAGCTTTTGGAGGAATTTTTAAAACGTTCTTAAATTTTTAGATTTTAATAATATTTTTGAATTTTTTGTGAATTTTTCGAACTTTTAATGAACTTTTTTTTTAATTTTCCTTAATTTTGCTAAACTTTCGGAAAATTTCCAAAATTTTTCCGAAAATTTTTCGGAATTTTTTACTTTTTTCCAAATTTTTCCGAATCACTCCGAAAACTTTTCTGAAAATTTTTCGAAACTTTTTAGAATTTTTCTGAAAATTTCCGAATTTTTCCAAATTTTTCCAAATTTTTATAAATTTTTCCGAAAATTTTCGATTTTTTTCCGAAGTATTCCGATTTTTTTCGAAATTTTCCGAAAGTTTCCCATTTTTTCCGAAATTTTCCCAAGTTTTCCGATTTTTCCAATTTTTTTTTTTCGAATTTTTGTGAAAATTTCCAAATTTTTCAGAATTTTTGAGCATCTCCGAGTTTTTCCAAAATTTTCCGAATTTTTCCAAATCTTTCCGAATTTTTCCGAAAATTTCCGAATTTTTCCGATTTTTTCCGAAAATTTCCGATTTTTTCCGAAGTTTTCCGATTTTTCCAATTTTTTCGAATTTTTGCGAAAATTTTCGAACTTTTCAGAACTTTTCAGTATCTCCAAATTTTTCCAAATTTTTCCGAATCTTTCAGAATTTTTTCAAAAAATTCCGAATTTTTCTAAAATTTTCCGAATTTTTTTTCGAAAATTTCCTGATTTTTTCTATCCAGAAATTTTCCGATTTTTTCCGAAAATTTCCGATTTTTTCCGAAGTTTTCCGATTTTTCCAATTTTTTCGAATTTTTGCGAAATTTTTCGAATTTTTCAGTATTTCCGAATTTTTCCGATTATCTCCGATTTTTTCCGAAAATTTCCGGTTTTTCCGAAGTTTTCCGATTTTTCCAATTTTTTTCGAATTTTTGCGAAAATTTTCCGAAATTTTCTGAGTTTTCATGAATTTTAAATTTTTATCAATTTCTCTTAATTTCTCTTTAATTTATTTTCAAAATTGAAAAAACTTGCAGACTTTTTGTACGAAATAAATATTATCAATAAATATTATAATATATTATATTATACGTCACTGGTCACGTCATTAACTCATCAATTTTTTTCAGACATCTTAAACATCTTGAATTCATCATTAAGTCTTCAAACTTCAACGATAATTTACGAAAATGAAGTTTTTAATAATTTTTCTCAAGCTTTTTTCAGTAAGTTTAGCTGCCGTGCCAGGAATATTTGACTGTATCTATAAATGCTCTGATTGTAAGTTTTGTGAACTTAATTATCAGAAATTTAATTTAAAAATCAATTTAAAAAAAATTAAGCAAAAACAGCAATTCGTAATCCAATCAATATTCCATCAACAAATGGCTGCGGTGATTATGGAATTATTGCTCATCTAAATTTACTTCCAAATCAAGGATTTGTGAGTTGCTGCAACGATCATGACATTTGTTATGAAACATTTAATAAAACCAAAGATTTTTGTGATAAAGTTTTTAAAGATTGTGCAGTGAATACTTGTAATAATGGCTGGGGATGTAAACTTGTTGCTGAATTATTTAATGCAATTGTTGGAGTTTTGGGATGTCCGTCGTACATGAAGAAACAAAAGAGAGCTAGTTTATGTATTTAAGACTTATTTTGTACATTTTTTGCCATAAATTGTGAAAACATTTGTGCGTTCTAAATAAAATTGTTTGTGTTTTAAACAGCTGCTTTTTAAAAAAAGAAAATATCATTTTAATGTTAAATTATTCCTCATTTTGTGAAATACTTTTTATTGCGAAGCACATAAATTTATTTTATTTTAAAAATTAAAAAAGATTTTTTTTATATTAGAAAATGAAAAATTTTATCAGAATTTTTGCAGTTGTGGCTTTAATTTCAATTGTTTCTGGTTTTGTTCCGAATAATCCTGGATTTTTGGCAGATACCTTGAGAGGATTGATTAAGAATTGTACCCTAGTTTGTCCATCAAGTAAGTACTTTTTCAATTAAAAATAATTTTTTTAGAAAACTCAAAAAATTGAAAATTTTGAAACTTTTTTAAAATTTTTTTGAAATTTTTTTTAACGTTTTTTTGAACCGATTTCAAAAAATTTTAAAAAAATTTCAAAAAATTTTTAAAGAAATGTCAAAAAATTTTTTAAAAAATTTTATTTAGTTTTTAAAAAGTTTTTGAAATTTTTTAAAAAATTTTTTGAAATTTTTTTTTTTAAAATTTTTTGAAATTTTTTTAAAAATTTTTTGAATTTTTTAAAACAATTTTTGAATAAATTTCAAAAATTTTTAAAAAAAATTTAAAAAAAATTTCAAAAAATTTTCAAAACATTTTAAAAAGTAAAAAAATTAATTTTTTAAATTTTTTTTTATTTTTAGAAGCTGCTCCAGTCGCTAATCCAACCTATCAAAAATCTTTCAATGGATGTGGCTCTAAAGGCTTCGTTGTCGATCCAAAAATACTTCCACGACCACAATTTGAGCAGTGCTGCAACAACCATGATTACTGCTATGACACATGCAATATTCAGAAGAATGACTGTGACACAACATTTTGGAACTGCATGCTGATTGCTTGTGGAAATGCCGTCAATTGTGATACAAAAATTTGCAAAGCAAATGCAGATGCGTTTTATAATATTGTGAAGCAAATTGGATGTAGTTCTTATCTTGACAGTCAAAGAAAAGCTTGCATTTGTAACTAATTAATTTTTTTTATATAAATTTAAATGACTAAAATACAGTTGAATGGAAATAATATTGAAATAAATAATATTGATTGTAAATTTTTTTATGCATTCCAATACTTTTAAAAATAAATTTTTGAAAATTTCAGAAATTTTTCATTTTTTTTTTAAGTTTTCATTTTTTTTAAATTTTCAATTTTTTTAAAGATTTATGTTTTGAAAATTTTTCAATTTTTTTTTTTAATTTAAATTTCATTTTTTTTTAAAATTTTTATTTTTTTTTAAAATTTCAATTTTTTTTAAAAATTTTTTAAAAATTTCAAATTTTTTTAAAAAATTTCAATTTTTTTTAATATCATTTTTTTTTAAATTTCAATTTTTTTTAACTTTTTCATTTTTTAAAATTTTTCAAATTTTTTCTAAAGTTTTTAATTTTTTTAAAAATTTTTCAGTTTATTTTTAATTTTTCATTTTTTTTTTAATTTTTCAAATTTTTTAAAAAATTTTCATATGTTTTTAACAATTTTTCATTGTTTTAACTTTTTAATTTTTTTAAAAATTTTTTCGATTTTTGTTAAGTTTTTTTTTTAAATTTTCAAGTTTTTTTTAACTTTTTCATTTTTCAATTTTTTTCAGTTTTTCATTTTTTTAAAAAATTTTCAATTTTTCAATTTTTGAAAATTTTTTTGAAGTTCTTTTAAACTTTTTTTAATTTTTTTTATTTCATTTTTTATAGTATTTTCATTTCTTTAGATTTTTGATTTCTTTTTTTAATTTTTCAAATTATTTAATTTTCTTTTTTAAATTTCTTGATTTTTTAATTTTTTTTAAATTTATTTTTTTTTTAAGTTTGCAATTTTTTTAAAAATTTTCAATTTTTTAAAAAAATTTTCAACTTTTTCTTTTAAAATTTTTGATTTTTTTTTTAATTTCTTTTTTTTCAATTTTTTTTTTAAATTTTTCATTTTTTTAAATATTTTTCAAATTTTTTCATAATTTTTTTAATCTTTCAAACTTTTAATTTTTTTTTTTAATTTTCTAATTTTTTTAAATTTCTCATAAATTTTTTATTTTTGTTTGATTAAAATTGATTTTTGCAGCATTTTCCAAAATTTTTCTTTAATTTCAGAAAAATAAATTAAGTAACGAGCATAAAATAAGTGACGGTATAATCAGCTGTTGAACCAACTGTTTGAAAAATAAACAAAAATGTTTTTAGTGATAATCACCAGGGACCGTCAACGATCATTGATCGAGATCGACATGATCGAGATCGTCAAAATCGATCAAAATCCGATCAATGATCGATCGATCATATGATCGAATCGATCAAATCTGAATATGATCGATCGATCATTCGACCATCGATCAAATTCTTTAAAAATTGATCGATTGATCGTCGATTATCGATCAAAAAACTTGAAATTGATCGTGATCGAGCGATCATTTGTCGATCACTGATCGCTCGATCATTGATCGCTCGATCAAAATTTTGGATATGATCGATCGATCAATCGATCATTCGATCATTTTTTCAAATATTGATCGTGACGATCAATGATCGAGCGACCAATTGATCGTTCGATCATTGATCGCTCGATCATTTTTTAAATATTTGATCGACGTTTTGATAAAAAAAAAACTGAACAAATATTTAAGGTGCTGAATAATCTTATTCTTTATGCTTCATTACTGGATGTTCCTGTATCTTGCTATTTTGATACTGAAAGGACTGGATTTTCCCATTTCTCTTTTTGCTTAGTCTTTACATCAAGTTATATCATAATACTTGATTCAGTCAATGTTTAAGGAATCATTCACTTAGTACGTTCACTTTTTAGGAATTGAAGGATTTTGTGACAGGTTAAACAAAAAGTTATTTCTCGCTACAATTGTAAAAAGTAATTAAGATAAAAAATATTGAAATTCGTACAGAATTTAGTAATAATGAAGCGGATCGCGCTTCATGTGCATATTGATACCATTAGAAAAATTTGGCTCTTAAGGAATTCCAAAATTTTCACATTTAAGAATTTTTAAAACTAAACTGTAGACACAGGAGGCCAAAATGTCTTTGTTTTTGACCAACTAAAATAGGTTTAGAAATGTTTTGGGTACTTTTCAATATTTTTGAGAATATGTATTTAAATTTATTGAGCAAATACAGAAATGTTTAAAAAAAATCATACACACAGTGAACCACACGATTTTTTCAATATTTTAGATTGTAAGTTATGCACTGGTGGCTTAAAAATTTTTTTTTGAATTTTTTTCAGCAAAACTTCTTGTTTTATTGATTCTGATCAAAAAAGTTCAATTCGCAATTTGTGCGAAATTTTTTAAATGTATTTTGCAATAATCGGTAAAGCTTAGCTTAAAAACGCACTTTCTTGGTAATGATACGGTCATTTTGAGACATTTTTAGCATAAAATGGTTTTTTCGTGGCTAAGTTCTGTGATCTTGAAGTTTTTGAAAATTTTAATTATTGGCGCTAAAAATATGGTTTAATAATTTCAAGTATTTTTGTGTAAACACAATAAATAAAATTAATTTAAATGATAAATAAGCTGCTGGAGACGACGCAGATCCTCCTCAAACAAAAATACTGCAAAAATATTAATTTTTTTCCATGTTTTGGATGCAAAAATCGTAAGAATGTAGTATGCGAATTTAAATAGTTGGAACAAAGTGGATATTTACTGCTTTATGTTGTGCGCCCTTTTAAAGTTTGAACTTTAAAATAAAGACCCCATAAAGTTTTAAGGAAAAAAATTGGGAAATCAACATTGCTC
Organism: Chironomus striatipennis; assembly: GCA_026123125.1. NCBI lineage: Eukaryota > Metazoa > Arthropoda > Insecta > Diptera > Chironomidae > Chironomus > Chironomus striatipennis. Next base: position 742,372 of record CM047391.1, on the reverse strand, counting down.
CCAATGAAAGTTACAGGATATACAAAATATTTTTTATTTTGTACGAATTTCAATAATTTTACTGAATTTTACCCAAATTAAATTAAAATTTTCATTCTACTAAAACCGAGTAATCTGTTGAGAAAAATCAGCAATTTTTAATAAAAAAAAGTTTTTCTAACTTAGGACAGCAAAATTGAAATCAAAATTATTTAAAAATAAAAAATTGATGTAGACTAACAAGATTAGTCAAGAAATTAATTTTAAAATAATGACAAAAAATTTTTAAAAAAATAATCTATAAAATTTTTTAAAAAAATTTCCTATATTCTTCTCGATCATTGATCGTGATCAATGATCGCCGATCAGATCGACCGATCATTCGATCATCCGATCATTTTTTAGGAATTTGATCGAATGATTGTCGATCATCGATCAAAAAACATAAAATTGATCGTGATCGAGCGATCATTTGTCGATCACTGATCGCTCGATCATTGATCGTCACGATCAAAATTTGAAAAAATGATCGAATGATCGATTGATCGGTCGATCATATCCAAAATTTTGATCGATCGATCAATGATCGAGCGATCAGTGATCGACAAATGATCGCTCGATCACGATCAATTTCAAGTTTTTTGATCGATGATCGACGATCAATCGATCAATTTTCTGGAAAAATAAAAAATTGATCGATTGATCGAATGATCGAGCGATCAATTGTCGATCTGATCGGCGATCATCGATCACGATCAAATGACGATCAATTGATTGTCCCTGATAATCACCTTCAAAAAATAATCAACAGTTTTTAATCAACTTTTAGTTACAAGGGTCGAAAAAACTTTATTAAAATTATTATTTTAAATATTTTTTCGTATATTTTTGAACATTTTTCACTCGATTATGCAATTCTGGATCATAATTTTCACTTTCAAAATTCTAACATCAAAGTCTTTGTGCTCATCACTCGCCAGTCCTACATTTAATATTTTTGATATTTTTAAAGGAATTTTCAACATTTGCAGCTACGAATGTCCATCAAGTAAGTTTAATTTCAACATTATCCAAAAATTTCATTAATTTTCTTAAATTTTAGAAGCAATTCCAGTTCCAAAACCAAATTATAATCAAACATCAAATGGATGTGGACCTGAAATTATAAAAATCGACACTAAGTCACTTCCAAAGCCAGAATTCGAGCAGTGCTGCAATTTTCATGATTATTGTTATGACACTTGTCAAAGTAAGAAAGAAAGTTGTGACTTGAATTTTAGGGAATGTATGCTGACGACTTGTGGGACAAGAATTGACAACAGCACTCAAAAATGTAAAGAATATGCTGAAAATTTTTATAATGCCGTTAAGAATTTTGGTTGTATTTTTTATTTGGATGCACAAGAAAATGCTTGCGAATGTAATTAATTCGAGATGACTGGTCTATTAAAAAAAAATTTTCAAAGTCCTCGTGTTGTTAATCGAGGGATATTAAGCGCATTTTTATCGCAGCGATCAGTAATCGATTAAATAAAAATTGCTTTAAATTACAAAACCCTTTAATTCCTCTTTCTATCATCAAAAAACCCCAAAAAAAATTCAGATTTTGTAAAAAGAACTAAAAATTATTCAATTCTATCTTTCTTGCATGCACTATGCAAAAAAAGTCTGTTTTTAAGATGATAAATACAAATCCTTTCAAAAAAAGAAAAAAAATTTGACCAAAAATAACGGTCAAAAAAATTTTAAATTTCAACTGTAAAATTCAAATATTCAAATTCAAAAATTCAAATTTTTTAAAAAAAGGGTTTTTAACGAAGTCTTTTCCTTATTTAATGTTAAATCGGTAACTACAGGAATTGTGGATCGTTTTACGATTTTTTAATAGGCGAGACCGGAATAACTCGATAGTAGAAAGAAAATTCATCTTAAAAGAACTCTTAACTATGTCCCAGGGTGTGGAACTGATCAAATTGATCAAAAATGATCAAAAATGATCAAAAAAGATCAAAAAAGATCAAAAAAGATCAAAAATGATCAAAAATGATCAAAAAATGATCAAAAATGATCAAAATCAATTTGATCAGTTCCACACCCTTAACTATGTCTAGGGCAAGTTTTTTGTACCCCCACCCTTTCGAACCCCCCCAAACTAGTTTAACCTTTACTACTTTACCCTACCTTAACCTACCCCTCCTAGGATAGTCCTTACTACCCTACCCTCTCTGTCAACCTAGGACAGAGATAGGTTCAATCAACCTAGTCAACCTGGGTAGAGAAGGGTAAGGGTGTAGAGTAGGGTGGGGTAGGGTAGGGGGTAGGCAGGACAGGTTAAGAAATCGGTTTCAGATATCTCAGACAGAGCTCATCAAGCCAGCCAGCCATTCAGCCAACCAGCCGAACATAGTGAATGCAATAGTGTCATTTCTTTCAAAAATGCGCTAAAAAATCGTCAAATTTTCTTGAAGCACTCCTTTAAAAAAGTAGTAGTAGTAGTAGTAGGATAATTTATTTACCTTAGAGGTATTAAATTTACAAAGGAATGCATGAAATTGCATGAAAATGAGCAAAATTTAAATTCAAAGTTTTAAAATTTAAAAATCAGGCAAATTTCAATTCAGTAACTTTGGACCAATATTCATCCCCATTCTATTACTTATCACGTATGTAAAAAAGTATGTAAATTAAGGAATAAAAATTCATTTTTAAAATTTTTCTCAACAAAAATTAGCTCAAAAAGTACAGATCGGATAGTCGAGTAGAAATCCAGCTGACCTCACTTCGGCTTGGTGCCGGATTTCGTCTTGACTATCCGACTTTTGCTTTTTGGGTAAAATTATTAATTTTATTAACAATTAGTAAAATGAATTAACAAATACAAGCGTTACTTTGTGCAATAAGGTAAGCAGGACATCCTCCATATTTCACAATTGTATACAACTTGTCTGCTACCCATTCACAGGTACTATCAGATCCACAAACTCTTAACATACAGTCTCTAAAATTGTCATCACAATCACTTTTTACGCTATTGCATGTATCATAACAGATGTCATGTTGATTGCAGCAAGTTTCAATTCCAGGTTTAGGAAGGATTTTTTTGGGAATTGTTATGCTTCCGACACCACAACCATTGGCTGTTGGTGTGTGTGCGGGGTTTGGTACGGGGTTTTTGCTATAAAAATTGTTTTTTAAAGTAAAGAAATTTGATTGATGATGTTATTGCACTTACATTTATTACTGCATTCGTAAGTACAACCTGAAAAATATTTTCACCACAAATTAAGATTTTCGTCTACAAAATTAATGGCATTAAAAACTTACCCCAAAAAGTCAAATTGCTTGATGGAATCGAATACCAACTAGATTCTAAAATTTCAACCAATGAAGGATCCAAACTTGGTCCACCAGCAGATGTTGTAGTAATAAAAATTGTAGCAGTCAGAAAAATAACAAAAGAAGTCATTTTTATAGGAAAAAGTTACTAAAACTGATTGTGAACTGATAACATTTTGAATTTATATAAAGAATTTATACTTTTCTGTAAATTTATAAATTTTTTAAACTCATGTCACGAAGAACACTTAACGATGGTCGTGAGTTATTTTCAACAGGAGAATATAATATAACACTAGAGTAGTGTTGCATGCAAAAATTATTTCGGCCCATATAAAAATTAATAAAATTTAAGAAAAAAAACTGACCTAAAATATCGGCCGAAATAAAAGAGCTCGGCAGAAATTTTGGCCGAAAAATAGTTTTTGGCAGAAATTTTGGCAGAAAATAAAGTTTTCGGCAGAAGTTTTGGCAGAAAATATAGTTTTCGGTAGAAATTTTGGCCGAAAAAATAGTTTTCGGCAGAAATTTTGGCCGGAAAAATAGTTTTTGGCAGAAATTTTGGCCGAAAAACTAGCTTTCGACAGAATTTTTGGCCGAAAAACTAGTTTTCGGCAGAAATTTTGGCCGAAAAAATAGTTTTCGGCAGAAATTTTGGCCGAAAAACTAGCTTTCGACAGAATTTTTGGCCGAAAAAATAGTTTTCGGCAGAAACTTTGGCCAAAAAAATAGTTTTTGGCAGAAATTTTGGCCGAAAAAATAGTTTTCGGCAGAAATTTTGGCAGAAAAAATAGTTTTCGGCAGAAATTTTGGCAGAAAAAATAGTTTTCGGCAGAAATTTTGGGCGAAAAAATAGTTTTGAACAGAAATTTTGGCCGAAAAAATAGTTTTCGGCCAAAAATTTAGCCCATATAGCAATTAATAAAATATAAGTAAAAAATTGACCCAAAATTTCGGCCGAAATTGTTTCCAAAAAGTAAAATTTGGCAGAAATTTTGCCCGAAATATTAGTTTTCGGAAGAAATAATACCCTTTCATGGGGGGGGGGGGGGTTTAAACCCCCTCTCTTTTTGGGAAATTTCTTCAATTTGCTAGGGTTTTCTGAGAAAATAATTTTAACCACCTCCCCCCCCAAAATTCTTCGTTCCATACAAAAAAAAAATTATATTTTTGATTTCCAAAACTTTTTATTTTCCTTGAAAAATTTAAACAACTTTTCTTTTACTTTTGAGGATCACAATGTCCCTCAACAGAACTCAACTTATCTATATTTACAAACACATGCATTAGACTGTGCACTGAGATATGCTGGACATCCAAAATTATCAACAGCCAAATACAAACCTTCAGCGTAAGCTTTACATGCAAGTACTTTTGCACTAAATCCCTGTCCACATGCATTCATCATGCATGACCGAAAAACATTGTCACATCCAATTTTTCCATTTTTACATGTGTCATAGCAAATATCATGTTGATTGCAGCATGTTTCAATTCCAGGTACTGGAAGGTCTTTTTTGTCAATTTTTAGTCCTCCACTTCCGCATCCGTTGGACGATGGTGTGTGGTTTGGATTGGGAAAAAGTTTCTTGACTGTGGATGGAAAATTATTTGAGTTTTTTGTACTTTTTTTGGTAATTTTTGATTTTTTGGGACGTTGTCGGATCGGGAAATGAAAACACAAATAATTGATATCGTCAAAACTGCATATATTTGTGTATGATGAGGTACAGTGCGTAAAATAATACGATACGATTCAATTTTTCTAAAATTGAATAAAAATAAGAAAAATATAGTAAAATAAATCATATAAAGCCTACTTCGTGAAACACGTCCGATCACGACGGAGTCCAGTGAAAAAAGAAAGAAAACCGTAACTGGACTGAATCGGTATCATAAATGAATCGGTAAAACCGATAGAAAATACAAAAATAAATCGACCGTTGAATCTCTAAGCAACAGGGACGTTTTTGAATTTTTGGATATTTTTACGAATTTTGAGATTTTTCTTGGATTTTTTTTTTTCAATTTTTAAGAATTTTTGGAAATTTTTGGAAGTTTTTGGAAGTTTTTGAAATTTTTTTGGGGTCTTCTGGATTTTTGAGTTTTTTTTTTGGTTTTTTTGGATTTTTTAAAAAGATTTTTGGATTTTTTCGGAATTTTTTTGGAAACTTTCGGGAATTTTTTAAGTTTTGGTTTTTAGGTTTTTTTTTTTTTGCATTTTTTGAAAATTTTTGGGATTTTTTGGATTTTTTTATGATTTTTGAGAATTTCTGGAAGTTTTTGGTTTTTTTGGTTTTTTTGGTTTTTTTGGTTTCTTGGTTTTTTTGATTTTTTTGCAATTTTTGGGACTTTTTGTGATTTTTTGTATTTTTTATGATTTTTGGGAATTTCTGGATATTTTTGGTTTTCTTTAGCATTTTTTGGATTTTTTTAAAATTTATGAAAATTCTTTTTGGAAATTTTTGAGTTTTTTTTGGTTTTTTTAGATTTTTTTACTTTTTTTGTTTTTTTTTTGGATTTTTTTTTTTTTACTTTTTTGGGAATTTTTACTTTTTTGAGAATTTTTGGTTTTTTTATTTGGATTTTTGAATTTTTTTACGATTTTTTACGACATTTTAGAAAATTTTTTGGGGTTTTTTACGTTTTTTAAAAATATTTTTGAAAATTTTTCGATTTTTTTTAAGATTTTTTAAAGATTTTAGGGAATTTTGGGAATTTTTGGATTTTTTGGGTTTTTTTGGATTTTTTACAAATTTTGGGAATTTTAGAAAATTTCTAAAATTTTTGTAAATTAACCACATAAAACCAAAGTGTATATGACTTGAATTTTACTCTAAAATGAGGTTGATGGAAACCTACGACAAAAACCGTACACGACATGCGGTTCGTGAGATTTTTCAACATTTTTTTTAATTAAAATTCCACAAACCGCATACTACATGCAATTTTGGTCCTAGAATTCACCTAAAGCTAAAAAATGTTGCAGTTCACTGATCTAAAGGCTCAAAAAGCTATAAAAGTACTTACATGGATTTAAGCAAAAATATGGACACGGAATAGCTTCAAAGAATTTAAAAATTAATTATTTACTCTAAATTAAGCTAATAATAATCATACTTCTAGGTTGAACCTTAGTATTTGGACTGGAATCGATGGTTGGTCCACCAGCAAGAACAATTTTTTTTTTTTTTTTTTTCCAAAAATTTGTGTATTTTATTTTGTTTCGCTAAATGAAAATTTACAAGAAATTTATTTATTAGCTCTTAAACTATTTTGTTTGTCACTTTTTGGAGAGCAATTAAAAATAAAAAAATAATTCAAAATCATATAGTTCAAAAAAAAATAGAATTAAATATTGAGTGAGAGTAAAGAAGAGAAAGACATAGGTAAGTACTTAATTAAGGAGCTAAGGCAAGGATATATGATTAAAGTAGTTTTTTTTTTTTGTTTTTGAGCCAGTAAAGAATACGAAAAATAAAAGCTATTAGAATTGTAACTGTAATTAAAACGGAGTGTAACTGAAAATTTTAATAAGCTTCTTAACTTCACAAACTTTGAGCGTATGGATAAATGTATTATGTGAAGCAAGATGACGTGTGAAACCATTGTATAGTATAACGCCAAAGTAAAAAATACTATTTTGCAATTGGAAATAAAATTCCAAAAATTAAAGAAAATTGAAAAGAAAAATTAATTTTTTTCATATTTTTTTTAGAATTAAAGTTGACAATTTTATATGACAAAAGAGAAAAAACTTTTGGTGGACTGAACATTTTTTAGTTAATTTGAATTGCTTTTATATTAAATTTCTAAACTCGGTCAATCGTGATTATTTTAATTATCAATAAAATTATTTATTGGTTAAAAATGCTTCATTAAGAATATAAAAAGGAATTTAATTAATGGTACAAAAAAACAGGAAGCACAAACTTTATTGTAAAGGCTATTGTAGCTTCATACCCACGACAGATAATGTAATAAAAATTGCAGGTAGGTTAGGGTATTGTTGTCGTAAATAGGAATAATTATGAACTTAATTTGATAACTAAACTCAAATCAGTATTTCTAAAAAATTTTAAGATTATTAAGTAAAGGATGATTTTTTTAAAACATAATTTTCAGTTGGAAATATTCTTGGTCACCTTGTCATGTTTTTTAACGATTTGAAATTTTTTTGATGGATTTTTAAAATAATATTTTAAAAAGTAAAAAAATCGTGTAAGTAAAAAATTTTAATATTTGTGGTCACCCTGTAATTTTTGGTCATCTTTTAAGACTTTTTTATTACTGTTTATTTCTTCCTTTATTTGCATTAATGAAAATTAAATTAAAAAATAAAAAATAAGCAAAAATTCAAAGATTTTTGGTCACTCTGTCATTTTTTTCTAATTTTAAAAAGTTTAAATTTTTTTCTACAAAGTAAGATTTTTTTAGATTCTTGAATTTTTTTAAATTTTATTTTTTAAGTCATCCTGTCGAGATTATTCCTCATCATTTGATAATTTTTTAAAAAAAAAAAAAAAGTTAAAGAAAAAAAAGCAGTCAAGTGCCTCCGTAGAGTAATCGGTAAGGCGCCTGGCTCAAATTTGGTATGGTTTCAAAATTTGTCGGTTCGAGTCCAGCCATTTCCAAAATTTTGCTTTTTCGGAAGTTTGGATACTTCGACTGCTTAATGACAAGATTTAGTCATAATTGGGCCTCGGGGCAACGATGGATTAAGAAACGGGTCAGGAAATTTAAGCATAATTGGAAAAATTGGAACGAGACCTGCAAGATTACCACAGTATTGGAATATTGTCAGAACGGACCTGAAAGTATCACGTTGTATCCACAATAGATCGAAACAAGAGCCTTAGTTTATTCAGAACCTAGATAGAAAATTTTATTCTTGATCTTACTTAATGTAATAAATAAGAAATGTAAATGAAGTATATCAATTACTCCGGACAGTATGCCGACAAATAAATGCAATAAAATGCACCAATTGAAAGTAGAATTTGAAAAATAAAAATTCACAGAATTAAAAATAATGAAATATTTGTAGTCACCCTGTCATAGAAATTTGGTCACCTTGTCACACAATTTTTGGTCACTCTGTACTTTTAAAATATATTAATTTAAAAAAATATCTGAAAAATAAAATTGAACAAATGCAATACAAAAAACATTAAAAAAAGCCAAAATCCATAAAATTAAATATAAAAAAATTTTATTAACATTGTTTACAATTCCTCGAAATATCATTTTGAATATTTTTTAAATATTTATCACGATAATCTTTATCAATGCATGTATTTCCATCCAAATACACAAACCTTAATCTACTCATATCATTAAAAACTTCATCATCGATACATTCAAGTAAATTTTCATTCAACCAAACATTTGTTAATTTTTTATTTCTTGAAAAATGTTCATTAAATATTTTACGAATTTTATTTGATGGAAGTGCAACTTTGCGCAGCTCCTTAAGTGACTGAAAAACATTTGATGGTAAATGTTTAATTTCATTAAATCCAAGGTATAAGTTCCTTAATGCATGAAGATTTTTGAATGAATTTTCCTCAATTCCATGAATTTTATTATTTGCCAAATCCAAATGAACGAGCATTTGAAGATCATCAAATGTATCCTCAGAAAATGATGAGATTTGATTATGTTGAAGATCAATGACTCGAAGTCGTTTAAGATTCTCAAAATTTGGCTTTGAAATTGAATTTATTGCACAATTGTAAGCTTCATAAATTAATAAATTTGGAAAGACTTCGTTGACTTTAATTGGTAAAAAGTGGACTGTTTTTGAATCTTTGATTGTAAATCCTGAGACTTCTGTGGATCTAATTGCAGATATTTCATAATTTAGACTATTTATGATTGATTTTCGACGCACAAAGTATGTTGTTAAATTTACTCCAAATTCTTTCCATAAATGGACCCAAATGTCACCTTTGACATGTGTTTGGTGTGTTGGAACTACTGATGCTTGAATTACATGTGATTTTGTGATGTTTAATTTGATAAATATGATAAATATTGCTGTTAGTTTAATGGATCTGGGAAAGATAGAGAAGTTGAAAATACTTGAAATTTAAAAAAAAATAAAAAAACTTTGAAAAAATTCAAAAAAAAAAAAATAAAAAGCAAATAAATTTAAAAAATTTGAAAAAGTTTTAAAATATTATAAAAATCTATTTTTGAAAAAAAAAATCAAAAAAATTAACTTTTTTAATAATTTTTAAACTTTTTAATTTTTTTTTTTTAATTTTTGAAATTTTTTTGAAATTTTTTAACAAATTTTTTTGAAATTTTTAAAATTTTTTGAAATTTTTAAAATTTTTTGAAATTTTTAAAATTTTTTGAAATTTTTAAAATTTTTTTGAAGTTTTTTTTAAAATTTTTTTGAAATTTTTAACAAAATTTTTTGAAATTTTTAACAAATTTTTTGAAATTTTTAACAAATTTTTTAAAATTTTTGCAAAATTTTTCAAAATTTTTGACAACAAATATGAAATCTTAAAAAAAAAAATTAAATATTTTTTAAAGTTTTTTCAGGAAAAAATTTAAAATTTTTTAAAAATTTTTTTGAAAATTTTCAAAATTTTTTTTTTTTGAAATTTTTTAAAATTTTTTTTTGATTTTTTTTAAAATTTTAGCAAAATTTTTTGAAAATTTTTGACAAAATTTATGAAATTTTTGAAAAAAAATTTTAAATATTGTTTAAAGTTTTTTTCAGGAAAAAATTTAAAATTTTTTAAAAATTTTTTAAAATTTTTTAAAAATTTTTTAAAATTTTTTAAATTTTTTTTTTTGAAATTTTTCAAATTTTTTTTTGAAATTTTTTAAATTTTTTTAATAATTTTTGAAACTTTTAAAATTTTTTTTTGAAAATTTTAAATTTTTTTTTGAAATTTTTTAAATTTTTTTTTGAAATTTATTAATTTTTTTTGATTTTTTTAAAAACTTTTTGTATAAAAATATTCAAAATTTTTTGAAATTTTTATAATTTTTTTTTTCAATGTTTTTAAAAATTTTTTTGATATTTTTTTAATTTTTTTTTTAATGTTTTTAAAATTTTTTTTTGAATACCTTTAAAAAAATTTTTGAAATTTTTTTTAACTTTTTTTTGAATATTTTTAATTTTTTTTTTGAAATTTCTTGAAATTTTTTTTAACTTTTTTTTGAATATTTTTAATTTTTTTTTTGAAATTTCTTGAAATTTTTTAAAAAATTTAAAAAAAAATTGAAAATTTTTTTTGCTTGAAATTTTTTAAGGATATTTTGGAAAAACTTATTCAGTTTTTAAAAAAATGAATTCAATTTAAAACAAAAATTTTAGAAAATTACGTCGCGTATTTTAATTAAAGTGTCAAATTTCTTATCTCAATTTACATAAAAATAATTTGTTTAAGTTCTTAACACAAAAAACAACACGAGCTACTGCAGTTGACTCATGGACCTTAAAACAACAAATTTTTTTATCAGATTAAATATTTTTCCTCCCTTGACAAAAGTCAAATATTTTTGAGCCAATTAAATATGATAATAAAAATAAATCACGTCGAAAACTCAATGACGACAATTAAGAAATTTTTTTTTGTGTCTTCCTTAAAAAAAATGTGTCAATAAAAAATAGTTAAAAACTTTAAATAAAAATCACGTAAAATGTGAAATGCGTCAATGGAATTAAGCTGTAAATTTTTGATAAGTCTGATAAGCTCTAATGTTCATAAGCTTTATTGTTAGTGACTCACAAATAATTATTTCAAGATTCACGCGACTAAATGTTTTTTTTAGCATTTAATAAAAATTAATAAACAAGGGAAGTTGATGGCGCAGATTTTAATTTTGACACATTTTTTTCAATTATTTTGGAAATATTTTATTTAATAAGATTTTTTTTAAGTTGAACTAATGTAGTTTGACAAACAAAAACAAGTTGGAATTAAAATTTATTAAAATCTGCTTTAAATTAACAATTTTTTAAATTTTAAAGACGTTTAATAATTTTCGTGAAAATTCGAACCATTTGAAATAAAAACTGATTATTTTGAGTTTTTTAAATAAAACGAGTAAAATGACCTAAAATTATCAGAAATATTTCTTCTTATTTTTAATTGAAAAACAATTAAAGGGTAAGCCATCGCCAAAATCGCACACGACCTTTGGTCAGGGACGTAATCCGAGAGGTCAACACCCCCCCCCCTATTTTTGTGAGGTTTAAACTAGACATTATTGAATTTTTCAGATCCGAACCAAAAAACAAAAAAACGTCGAATAGTAGCACCCCCCTCGAAAAAATTCCTGGCTACACCATTACAAGGCTCAGACACTCATCAGATAATTGTAAAAATTGTACAATTTTTTCCAATTTTTTCAATCAAAAATTGTGAAAATTGTACAATTTTTACAATTTTTGCAATTTTTTCCATACAATTGGAAAAAATTGTACAATTTTACAATTTTCTGATGAGTGTCTGAGCCTTGCACCCCTGGTAACGCCGGTATTCAATAACTGTTAAGAACAAATTTTTATTTTCCATCAATTGTTTAAAAATTATGAATAGCTCTTAAGGGCCGTTCGCTTTTTAGAGTGGAAGGAGGGGGGGATCGTGGATTTTGTAACAAGTCAAACAAAAAAAAATTCATGCAAAAAGCGTAACGAGAAGGGAAGGTGGGTCTTAAAAATCGTTTTTTTGCGTCATGTTCTAAGTGAATGGCCCCTTAACAGAAAATTGAACAAATGAAGCCTTTACTGTTAAAAATCCTTTCCTTGCTCCCTAATTTTCTTACAAAATAAATAAAATCCATCCCTTGTCAAATTCCTAGCTACACCGTAAACATCAACTACGATTATCATTTATAATGTCACAAACAAAAAAAATTGATTACTCAATATTTACATTTGTCGTAGGTCAGTAAACAGTAAACATGCTAATTATGAGTGTGCAGGAGCTCGAGTGATTAAAAAAAATTCTTTCAAGGCATTTTTCAGAATTTATTTTTATTTCGTCTTAAAAAAATTAATTTAAACTTACCTCATATTTGTGTTTTTTTATTTTTTTTCTTAATCCTCAATTATTTAATAATTATTTTTATTTTATTTTCAGATTAACTTTGTAAGCAACAAGTCACTTATTTTTAGATTTTTTTAAACTTTTCAAAATGTTTACAAAATCAATTTTTTTATTGGTTTTTTCTTGTTTTTTTAAGCAGTAAACAGCTTTATTACTTGTTTTGACTGATTTACTTGATTTTTTTTTCAATTTAATTTGATTTTAATTTCACTCGCGTGTCTGTCGCGTAAGGAAGTTGATGAGCAACTGATGAGAAAAGCTCAGACTTTTATGTACTTTTTTTGTTTTTTTCTTTTTATTTAATTTTGTTCGATAGCAAATGAAAAAAATTGTTTTCGTTCTTTTTCATTCTGATGTGTCTGTTGTTGTCTCTTTTTTGAGAATGGATGAGTAAAATTGATAATGAAAATTATTGAGTAATGTAAGTTGAGGTATTTGATCTGAGGAATGAAAGTTTAATGCACCAATAAATGTTTTATGAATGAATGAAATTTATTTTATTACGTTTTAATTTTATTTATTTGTGGATTTTTTGGGATGAAATTATGCAAAATTTTGGTAATAATTGCAATTTTTAATTCAAAATTTAATTTTAAAAAAATTTAAAAATTTAAAAATTTAAAAATTTAAAAATTTAAAAATTTAAAAATTTAAAAATTTAAAAATTTAAAAATTTAAAAATTTAAAAATTTAAAAATTTAAAAATTTAAAAATTTAAAAATTTAAAAATTTAAAAATTTAAAAATTTAAAAATTTAAAAATTTAAAAATTTAAAAATTTAAAAATTTAAAAATTTAAAAATTTAAAAATTTAAAAATTTAAAAATTTAAAAATTTAAAAATTTAAAAATTTAAAAATTTAAAAATTTAAAAATTTAAAAATTTAAAAATTTAAAAATTTAAAAATTTAAAAATTTAAAAATTTAAAAATTTAAAAATTTAAAAATTTAAAAATTTAAAAATTTAAAAATTTAAAAATTTAAAAATTTAAAAATTTAAAAATTTAAAAATTTAAAAATTTAAAAATTATAAAAATTTATTAAAATTAAAATTAAAAAAGTATTAAAATCAATTTTATTCCAAAACAACGTCGAAAAAATGTCATCTGTATTATTTCATTAGTCATTGCTTCACAAAATTAAGTAATTCTTGACTCTTTCTGGGCGTGTCTAACAGTTTTTTTTTAAATAAGTCACAAAAAATTCGCAGAAGCTTAAATCACGCAAATCTTGAAGTTCTTTATCTAGAAAGGTGAATTTATCATGTCTATGTAAAATTTGTCACTGTCGTTTTTTTCATAAGAATGAATGCTGAAATCAGAGCTAGAATTGACGTAAATACACAAATGTGTCATTTGCGCAAATAACACAAGAAATTTTTTGAGAATTTGAGGATTTTTTGTTAAATTAATTATTTAATTATAATTTTAAAGTTGTTTGAAAGTTTTCAAATTTTATTAAAAATTCTAAAAGTTTTTTCAGTTTTTTTTAGAATTTTATTAAAAAAAATTAACCAAAAATTTGAAAAATTTTATTTTTTTTTGAATTTTTCAGTTTAATTTTCTGAATGATCCCCAAAATAGCTTAATTGCTTATCAATTTAAAAAAAAATATGTAAAAATTCTTAAAAATTCAACTTATTTATCAAAAAATATTCAAAATTCAATTCCATAATATTCTAAAAACTTTTCCATTCATAAATCCTCAAAAAAACATTTCTAAAAATAGAAAAAAACTTATCAATTTCATTCTTAATTCTTATCAAAAACCCTAAAGCACATGTAAATAACAAGAAAAAAAAATCTTCCATTCATGAAAAAATTGATAATTTGAGAGACAAAAATGAGGTTACTGAAAGCATTAATTCATTAAATTCAATTTGACCACCGCAATATGTGTGAGATAACAAAGAAGTAGAAAAATGAAAACAACACGACGTCTTATCAGCTGATGAAATTTTTTTAATTTATGGCAAGCGTGTGTCAACGACATGTTGAAGAGTTTGTTTCTAAGTGTCACGTCGCATTATCAATTCAACTTAGATTTATGATTTATTATTGTTTATGGAGAGATTTTGTAATATATTTGAATGATAACAAGTACTTTAAATTGTGAATGATTTCTTAATTTCTTGGATTTGAGATTTTTTTTTCAATAATTTTTAGAAAAATTTTTGAAAATTTTTTTCGAAAAATTTGAAATTTTTTTTTGTAAACTTTGAATTTTTTTTTAAAAAAAAATAATTCGAAAAAAAATTTTAAAAAAATTTAAAAAAATTTAAAATAAAATTAAAAAAATTTTAAAAAAATTTTAAAAATATTTGATAAAAAAATTTAAAAAATTTTTAAAAAATTTTTGAAAAAATTTTAAAAAAATTTTAAAAAAATTTTAAAAAAATTTTAAAAAAATTTTAAAAAAATTTTAAAAAAATTTTAAAAAAATTTTAAAAAAATCTTAAAAATACTTTTAAAAAAATTTTAAAAAAATTTAAAAAAAATTTTAATAAAATTTTAAAAAAATTTTTAAAAAAATTTAAAAAAATTTTTAAAAAATTTTAAAAAAATTTTTAAAAAATTTAAAAAAATCTTGAAAAAATTTTAAAAAAATTTTAAAAAAATTTTAAAAAAATTTTAATAAAATTTTAAAAATTTTTAATAAAATTTTAAAAATTTTTAATAAAATTTTAAAAATTTTTAATAAAATTTTAAAAATTTTTAATAAAATTTTAAAAAATTTTAATAAAATTTTAAAAAATTTTAAAAAATTTTAAAAAATTTTAAAAAATTTTAAAAAAATTTTTAAAAAAATTTTTAAAAAAATTTAAAAAAAATTTTAAAAATTTTAAAAAAATTTTTAAAAAATTTAAAAAAACTTTTAAAAAAATTTTAAAAAAATTTTAAAAAAAAATTTGAAAAAAAATTTAAAAAAATTTAAAAAAATTTTAAAAAAAATTTTATAAATATTTGATAAAAAAATTTAAAAAATTTTAAAAAAAATTGAAAAAATTTTTTGAAAAAAATTTTTGAAAAATTTGAAAAATTTATGAAAAATTTAAAAAAATTTGAAGAAATTTTTTGAAAGATTTAAAAAAAGTTGATCAACCATTTTTGAATTCAAAATGACATTTCTTTTGGAAAAATCTTCAATCTCAACGTTCGTTCATGTAATAGCTTTAAAAATTGAGATGATGAAAATTAAAACTAAAGGGTTTAATTAAAAAATATTTGTCATGCTGAATTTGTTTAGAAACAAAAGAAAAGAACTTCGTATTTCAAATATAGTATAAAAATCTGTTATATTATTTTTTTAAGTCAATTCCTGCTGTTTATGCGCCAAAATTGTGTCACAAATTTCTTTTTGTTCAAATGTATGTCACATAAATGGTTTTAAATACTTTTTTCACTAAACATGTGTAAGCAATATGAAAGTTTTCTATTTTATGACTTTTACAGCCCTTTAACCTTTTTTTGTTATTGCTCATTTTTTTGGAAGAAAAAGGGATGAAATTTGAATAATTTTTGACTAATTCTAACTTGGGGGTAGTTGGTTTAAATATTTTTTTTGTTTTTGGTTTTAAAAAAATTATGTTAATCAAATTTTTTTGCATTTTGCTTGAAATGTTTTAATTACACTTGTAAAATTTGAAAGGTCTTATGGCGACAATAAATTGCTAGAAAAACCGAAAATATTCAAATCGAGGACCCTCTTGATATCTAAAATTTGATTCAAAAATTTAATTTTAATGAGTAAAAAATGATTTTTTTAAAAAATGAAAAAAAAAATTCAGGAAAATTTCTAAAAATTCAGGAAAAATTCGAGAAAATTTCAGGAAAAATTCAGGAAAATTTCAGGATAAATTCAGAAAATTTCAGCAAAAGTTCAAGTAAAATTCAGGAAAATTTCAGGAAAAATTCAGGAAAACTCAAGAAAAATTCAGAAAAATTTAGGAAAAACTCAGGAAAAGTTCAAGAAAAATTCAGGAAAAATTCGAGAAAATTTCAGGAAAAATTCAGGAAAATTTCAGGAAAAATTTAGGAAAAATTCAGGAAAAATTCAAGAACAAATTCAGGAAAAGTTCAGGAAAATTTAGGAAAAAATCAGGAAAAGTTCAAGAAAAATTCAGGAAAATTTCAGGAAAAATTTTGGAAAAATTAGTAAAAGTCGGATATTCGAAATTAGTTTTAATTTCATCTCGATTAACCGACTTATGCTCTACAAAAAAAGTCTATTTTCATTTTGTAAAATAAATTTGACATCTGCGTTCATACTCAATTTTGCTATTGTATAAAAAGCAAATCAATTGCGGGAATTTTGAAATCCAATAATTCATCAAATCTTGCTTATCAGCACCCATAATCTCCACCAGTCTATCATCTATGGAATGTACCAAAGAGTTTCGAATTATTTTCACCAAATATCCAGCACTTTTATAATTAACATCCGAACTTTTTTTACTTATTTGACGAATTTCACGAATAACTTTCATCACAATTTCTTCAATATTTTCAGTCCAATCTGAATCGATGACAAAGTTTCCATTTGTTGTTAAAAATTCGAAATATTTTGCATCTTTTTCAAGCAAAATTGCAGTATCGATGATGAATTCTACTGAATGCTTTGCAGTCCAAAAACTTGGATGATTTTTGACATCAAAATGTGAAATTCTTTTGTTTGGCTCGAAAATCAACATTTTTTTGATCAAATCTTCGCAGAGAATTTTGAAGGATGTGTCATTTTTGATGATTTTCATTCGTGCAGCGAGGCTGTCGAGTTGATTTGAATATTTAATTTGAATCATTTGGAACCCTCCAGTGACAATCATGAAGAATAAACAACCAAGGGAATAAATGTCTGAGGTGGTGTATGCGGACTTTTCGGTGAATTCTTGCATCACTTCTGGAAATGGAAAATAAATTCAGGAAAAATAAAGGAAAAATTCAAGAAAAATTCAAGAAAAATTCAGGAAAAATTCAGGAAAAGTTCAAGAAAAATTAAGGAGAATTTCTGGAAAAATCCGGAAAAATTAAGGAAAAATTCGGAAAAACAGGAAAAATTTAGGAAAAATTCAAAAAAAAATTCAGGAAAAGTTCTTGAAAAATTCAGGAAAATTTCTGGAAAAATTCAGGAAAAGTTCAGAAAAAATTAAGAAAAATTCAGGAAAATTTCAAAAAAAGTTCTGCAAAAATTCAGGAAAAATTCAAGAAAATTACTGGAAAATTACTGGAAAATTTCAGGAAAAGTTCAGAAAAAATCGGGAAAAGTTTTGGAAAAATTCAGGAAAATTTTAAGAAAAATTCAGGAAAAATTCAAGAAAAATTCAGAAAAAAATCAGGAAAAGTTCGAAAATTTTAGGAAAAATTCAAAAAAATTCAGGAAAAATTCAGGAAAAATTTAGGAAAAATTCAGGAAAATTTTCGGACAAATTCAAGAAAAATTCAGGAAAAATTTAGGAAAAATTCAGGAAAAACTTAGGAAAATTTCAGGAAAATTCATAAAAATTTCAAATAAACTCAAAACTCATACCTGGTGCCGAAAACCCATCAAAAAAGCAATCACATCCAAAAGCATCATAAAAACTATCAAAACGTTGTGCATTATTAAAATTGATCAATTTCACAATCAAATTTCCAGAATTCTCCAAAACATAAACATTTTGCGGTGCCAACCCAAGATGAGCAATTTGAAGCTCCTGAAGGTATGAAACAACACATGCCAGCTGATACATAATGACTTTCATCTCCATTTCATCCAAATTTCCCACCAACTCTTTCAAATTTTTACCAAGAAATTCCATCACCAAAACAAACTTATTTCCACTAATTTTTAATGGATAAAAGATTCTTGCAATATTTTCATGTGACAATGTTGACAGCATGCCTTCTTCCCATTCCATTTGTTCCTGTTCATCAGAATCGATCAATTTCAATAAAATTTGTTGACTTGAAAGTCGTCCATAATAAATTTTAACACCATAATGACCTTCTCTATTGATCAACATATGATCTTCTGTGTACGTTAAATGTGGATTTTCTGATATTTTTATGTACTTGCTGGATTTCAATGTATCAAGTTCTGAGTTTGTAATTGGAGTGTCTTAAAGTAAGCAAAACAAAAAAAAAAAAATATTTGTAGACGGCTGGAATTGTGACTCATAAGCATGTTTTGTGTGTGTATAAACAGTTTTTAATTGTTGTGAATATAAAAACTGTAATTTGACTTTCCTTCATTCTGACAACTGATTTTAGTCATTTTGTTTAAAAAAATTATCAAAAAATTCAAAATTTAAGGATTTTTATTTTTTTTTATTATTTAATTCTTCAAAAGGGGGTTCTTTATTGCAAAATGGCCAACTTTAATCAAAATTTGCTTAGTTCCATCAAGTAATATCTAAATTTTGTGAAAATATGGGACTTTTTCAAAATTTGTTTTAATTCGGTCAACAATTTTCTAATTCAAAATGACCGTTTTTAGGGGTATGTTCTTCAATTTGAACGTTCAACTAATCAACCTTGAATTTGCATAAAAATACAAGTTAAGTTCGATAATTTGATATTTTTTCATACAAATACAAGTTGATATCGTTTTTGGGACACGTTTTTCAATCTGAACGTTCAACTAATCAACCTTGAATTTGGATAAAAATACAAGTTAAGTTCGATAATTTGATATTTTTCATACAAATACAAGTTGATATCGTTTTTGAGACACGTTTTTCAATCTGAACGTTCAACTAATCAACCTTAAATTTGAATACAAATACAAATTAAGTTCGATAATTTGAAGTTTTTTTCATACAAATACAAGTTGATATCGAAAATTTTAGAAATTTGGATTTTTTTTCAAAAGGAGAATTTGAATTAACTTTTAAGGGCTTTTTACTTTAAATCTCGAGATTTTTAATATTTCTGTCTACTAATTTTAATCGAAATGTCCTGAATTTATTTTAAGAATTCTTGGAAAACCCGAAAGGATAATTGAGATGAATTCCAGCATCACTCCGGCTTAGTGCCGGATTTCATCTCAATTATCCGACTTATGCCTCTCGGTTAGGTTATTAAAGACTAATATTTAATTATTTAAAAAATTTGCAGCCATGCTTGATGAAGAACTGCACTAGCATTTGCATAAAGTTAAAACATTAATATTAATTGATTTTATTTGTGATTGTATGAGTTTTTATCGAGTTAGGAAAAAAAAATAAATATTTTGGTTAGCTCAGCATTAAAAAAAAAAGATTTACAGAAATTTATTTTTTTCAATTTTAATATTTTTCAACATTTTATAACTTTTGATTCACTTGTAATTGATCCTCAAATTTTGCTAACAAAATCACAAATGGCAATTCTTCTCCACTAATAATTCTTACCTTTTACAACCTCTCGTGAACTGCACCAATTTCCCATAATTAAAAAATAAATTTGAGTGACAACAAAAAATTTAAAACCAAACTAAAAACCCGGTAAAAAGATTAAAATTAAATGTAATCACATGAATGTTTGCATAAAGACTAAAATGTCCTTTGCAAATGTGACAATTCACTTTCTTGCAGTAAGTTTTATGAGTGTTCCAGTAAGTTGTTCTTGAGCTTTATTTCTTGAACTTTATTTTGAATTTATTTGAGCGGTTTGTGCTTTTTTCAAATGATTATTTGTGTCTTGACTAAAAGTTATTCGAATGAGGATGACAAAAATATTTTAGAAATTTTAGAAATCTTGAAGAATTACGAAAAGGTTAAGAAATTATAAAGGGGGTCCACGGTTTGGATATTATTTCTTTTTTTTTGTAAAATTCACGCATATGAAAATTTTAAATAATTTTAATTTAAAAAAAATATTCGATGAGTTTTTCAACAAAAAAAAATCAAAGGGGGTCCTCGGTTTGTAAAATTTCGATTTGGGACGCGAAAATTTCAAATTTCACAATTTTCAGAGTAAGTTCCATACGCAAAAATTATTAGCTTTGCATAAGATTTTTTTCAATTCCAATAAATTATTAAAACCTAAGACCCCCTGTATTTTGAGGAAATTTACAAATAGTCTTTTCTAAATTCCTTATTTAATTAAAAACTTATATTTTTATCTCATTAAACAACCAAAAAAACGTCCTTGATCCTAATTTATCAATAAAAATCAGCTGTAGTAAAATAAATCACAAAAAAAAAACATTTCCGTACACATAAAAAAGTGTCTGATTGTAAATCAGCCCGATGCAAACAAATGACAACAAATTTTGCAAAGATGCTACACACTAATAAAGATTAGGGATAAAAATAAATTAATTAGAAATAATTATTTGCAGTAATATACACTGAGACGAGCACAATGTGTTGACAATATTGACACAAAAAATGGAGAACGGAGAAAAGAAGAAAAATATTTTCATTCAAATCGGAAAGCTCAATTTCTCTCATTTACGTTTTAGCTGTCGTTGAGGTTGCACTGAAAAGAAAGAAAATAAAAAGCTTCAAATTATTATTAAGTGAGTGTTTTATTGTGGAAAGAATTTATTTTTTTTTTTGAGGTGAAAATTGCAGAAGTTTTAAGAAAATTTAAAGAAAATTTGAAAAACTTTAGGAAAATTCAAAAAGGTTTAAAAATTTAAAAAAGAATTGTTAGATTTGTGGAAAACTACTTGTAGCTTAGAAAAAAATCCGAAAAATTTTGAAAAAGTTTTGAAAAAAATTACGAAAATTCAGGAAAACTCGGGAAAATTAGGTAAAATTCAGAGTAAAATTAGGAAAAATTCAATGAAAATTTAGGAAAAATCACGAAAATTCTGAAAAATTCAAAAAAACTCGGGAAAATTAGGAAAACTCAGGAAAATTCAGGAAAACTCAGGAAAATTCAGGAAAACTCGGGAAAATTAGGTAAAATTCAGAATAAAATTAGGAAAAATTCAATGAAAATTTAGGAAAAATCACGAAAATTCTGAAAAATTCAAAAAAAACTCGGGAAAATTAGGAAAACTCAGGAAAATTCAGGAAAACTCGGGAAAATTAGGTAAAATTTAGAATAAAATTAGGAAAAATCACGAAAATTCAGAAAAATTCAGAAAAACTCGGAAAAATTAGGAAAACTCAGGAAAACTCGGGAAAATTCAGAAAAATTTAGGAATACTCCGAAAAATTTAGAAAAATCCAAAAAAAAAATTTAGAACACTCAGGAAAATTTGGAAAATTCCAGAAAAATTTTAATTTGTGCCAAATTTTGCAATGTAGTTTCATAATACAAAACCTTCTACAATCACAAAATAATAATTAAAAAAAGAAGCTCCATATGCTGTATCACGGTTATCACCACAACAATTCTTATGTAAACTCTCAAGATTTATGAGTTGCAAACAGAAGAACTGCAAACTAAGTTGTTTTAATTCAGTGATGGCCAACCGGTGTGCCACGGACCACTAGTGTGTCGAAATTTTTTTTTTGCAAAAAATACCACGAGTCGTGTTCCGCGTGCGGTTTCGGTCATGACTTAGTCATAAGATGTGCCGCGGCACAAAAAAGGTTGGCCGTTACTGTTTAAAACAAACAAGACAGCACAGAAGTCTTTTTGTCCCAATTTTTTGAGTAAATAAGAATAAAAAATAGATTTAATGCGAAAAATTAAATAAAAGAACAAAAATAATAAAATTAAATTAGGCGTGATTTAATCAATAGTTCATTGAATTTTAATGAATTTTATTTTGAGAAAATTCCAAAAGCTTTAAGATGACTAAGGCTTTGAAGAGAAAGGAAACAGTTTATTGGAACAAAAAGTAATTTTTTGTGTCAGAGTGGCTAAAATAAATATTTTCGAATTTTATGTTTTTTTCTTAATTTTTTCCTGAATTTTTCCTGAAATTTTTCTGAATTTTTACGATTTTTTCTCAAACTTTCCGAATTTTTCCTGAAATTTTCTCAATTTTCCTGATTTTTTCCCTGAATTTTTCTAAAAAAATTCCCGAATTTTTCCTAAATTTTTTTCGAATTTTTCCTAAAAATTTTCCAAATTTTTCAGAATTTTTCCTGATTTTTTCCTAAATTTTTTCTGGAATTTTTCCTAAAATTTTCCTGAATTTTTTCTGAGTTTTTCCTAAATTTTTCCTGAATTTTCCGATTTTCTTAAATCTTTCCTAAATTTTTATTGAATTTTCCAGAATTTTTCCTGTTTTTTATTTTACCTGATCGTTTCCCAGAATTTTCCTGAATCTTTCCTAAAATTTTTCCGAATTTTTCTAAAAATTTTCTGGACTTTTTCCTGAATTTCTCCTGAAATTTTCTCAATTTTCCTGATTTTTTCCCTGAATTTTTCTAAAAAAATTCCCGAATTTTTTTTTCCTGAAATTTTCCAAATTTTTCCGATTACTTTTCCGAATTTTTCCTGATTTTTTCCTAAAATTTTTCTGGAATTTTTCCTCATATTTTCCCAAATATTTCTCGAATTTTTCCTAAAATTTTCCTAAAATTTTCCTGAATTTTTTCTGAGTTTTTCCTTAATTCCTTAATAAAAAAATTCAGAATTTTTCCTAAATTTTTCCGAATTTTTCTTGAATTTTCCGATTTTCTTAAATTTTTTCAAACTTTTCCGAATTTTTCTAAATTTTATCTCATTTTCCTGAATTTTCCTAAATTTTTCTTCAAATTTTCCGAATTTTTCCTGTTTTTTTTTTTATTTTACCTGATCGTTTCCCAGAATTTTCCTGAATTTTTCATAAACTTTCCTAAATATTTCTGTTTCTTATTAAATTTTCTTGAGTTTTTCCCAAGTTTTTCTTAAAATTTTCCTTGAATTTTCCTAATATTTTCCGATTTTTTCTCAAATTTTTTCAAATTTTCCTAAAATTTTTCCAAATTTTCCTAAAATTTTTCCGAATTTTCCTAAAATTTTTCCTGGATTTTTCCTGATTTTTTCTTGAATTTTTTCTGGAATTTTCCTGAACTTTTCTTAAAATTTTTCCAAACTTTTCTCAAAATTTTTCCAAATTTTTCTTAAAATTTTTCCAAATTTTTCTTAAAATTTTTCCAAGTTTTTCTAAATTTTTCCAGAATTTTTCCTAATTTTTAAGAGTTTTATTTTTTGAACTTTTCATCAGATTACAAACAAAAATCAACTTTATATGACACCAGCAATTCAACCAGCACAAATGTCACTCTACTGGTTCCAAAAAGATTTCGACAACAAATTGCCTCTAGCAAAAATAATGAAATCCTTAACTCCACTATCAATATTATCCAGAGTTACAGGATTTCAACTATTCACAGTCGACGTCTCCAAAGGACAAGCTCGTGTAAATTTAATCGATTTTGTCCTCGTTTTTCTATCAGTTTGCATGAATTGCATCATAAATGTTACATTTTGGATATCAAGATATAATCCTGGCATTCATGGAATTGCTGTAATGAAGTACAGCTTACCAATCCTCATGTACTTTAATCTTCTTGGAAATATGTTCGGAATGACTTGGATTTTCATTCATCGTGCAAAAATTATGAAAATTCTTCAACTTTTTTCTGAAATTGATGCAGATTTAACGAAAATTGGTGAACGTATTGATCACAAAAA
The DNA here is from genome assembly GCA_026123125.1 of Chironomus striatipennis. Taxonomy (NCBI): domain Eukaryota; kingdom Metazoa; phylum Arthropoda; class Insecta; order Diptera; family Chironomidae; genus Chironomus; species Chironomus striatipennis. Next base: position 718,439 of record CM047391.1, on the reverse strand, counting down.
GAATAAAAGGAATTTAAAGATTTTAGTAATTGTTCCAGTGTCACTGACAACATTTATAACTTTTATGTGTGGAATGTTCCATGAAGTTGATCACTTCCGAATGGATTTTTTGCTCAAAATTTTCTCATTGTGGATTTTTGTCTGCACATTTGTCATGTATTATCATCTAGTCATTGGAGTTTGTGCTGTTTCACAAAGATTTGAAAAAATTTGCAAAACAACGATGAAAATTTCGCCACAAAGTGAAAAAACTTTGTATAAAATTCAAGAAATTCATGTCAAAATTGCGGACGCAATTGACATTTATAATAAAGTTTATGGACCGTTGATGATTTTTTATTTTGGCGATGCATTTTGTTGGCTGTGCATTTCAATTTTTGCTATGGCAATGTTTCCCGATACAAAACGATCAACAATCTGTACACTTGTATGTACGGTGTCACATTGCTTTACGACAATTGCGACGTCATTTTTCATCGTTAATTTGGCTGAAAATGTTTCAAATCAGAGGAAAAATTTGATTAAAAATTCTTATAAGTTGATTAATACTTATAGTGATAATTTGGATTTTGGAACTAAAATTTTGCATTTTCAGTCGCAAGTTATGAATGTTAAATTTGTCTTTTCTTGTGGATTTTTCGATATTAATTGGAAATTCGTTTTTAAGGTGAGAAATTTTATTTCATTTATTTTATATTTTAAGAAAGTTTGAAATTTATGATATTTTTGATGATTTTTTTTTTTTTGAAAATATTTTTTGAAAAGTTTTAAAAAATTGAAAAATTTAAAAAAATTTTAAAAGTTTAAAAAAATTTAAAAAAATTTTAAAAAATTTCAAAAAATTTCAAAAATTTAAAAAAATTTATAAAATTTAAAAAAATTTAAAAAAAAATTAAAAAATTTCAAAAATTTAAAAAAATTTTAAAAAATTTTCAAAAAATTTCAAAAATTTAAAAAAATTTAAAAAAATTTATAAAATTTAAAAAAATTTATAAAATTTAAAAAAATTTAAAAAAAAAATTAAAAAATTTCAAAAATTTAAAAAAATTTAAAAAAATTTTCAAAAATAGTAAAAAAGTTTTAGAAATTTTAAATAAATTAAAAAATTTAAGAATTTAAAAAAAAAATTAAAAAATTTAAAAATTTAAAAAAAAATTAAAAAATTTTTAAAAAAAAGCAAAAATTTTAAAAAAATTCAAAAATTTAAAATTTTTTTCAAAAATATAAAAAAAATTTAAAAACTTTATAAAAATTTTAAAAGTTTTAAAAAGATTTTAGAAATTTGAAAAATTGTTATTTAGAAATTAAAAAAATTACAAAAGTCCTCGTTCATATCGAGGGAATTTAGCGCATTTTTGACGCAGCGATTAGCCAGACTACCGACATTTCATTTCGAATTTCTTCGACATTAAGTTCGATTTCTTCGACATTTGATTCGAATTCTTCGAAATTCCAAAACAAAAGAAATTTTAATAATCTAAATTTGACTCTTTAATGTGAGTTTAGCTTAAAGTTTTATGCTTTAAACTAAACTTTGATGATTATTAAATGATTCTCATTGCATTACACATTATATAATTTAATAGTCAAAGAGAAATTAGAGAATATATTTCAAAAAATTTGGTTCACTAATACATTCATATTTTGTTTGTTATTGTTTACAAAATTTTAATTTAGTCAAAAATAACACTTTAACCCATTTGAACAGATAAAAAATGATTATTAATACTAAATAAAGTGTTAATAAGCTAAACTGGATGGTTTCTAGTTTGATTTGAGGGATATTAAGAAAATTAATAAAAAAATTTTAACGACTGGAATTTTTTTGAAAAATTTTGAATTTCGGTTTTAACGGAGATATTTGAAATGTCGGTAGTCTGCGATTAGCAATTGATTAAATAGAAAAGAATGTCGAGTTTTAAAACTCTTTTGCTGTTTCTTTAATCATAATGCATTTCAATAATAAGTTTAAAACTAAAAATCAAAACTCTTTTAAAATTGATTTTTATAATTTTCAATGCAAATAATAGCTTTACGATTTAACGGTTTTTTGATATTCAAAATTTTCCATTAGCGAAAAATTTAAATTTCTGAACACATCCATTATTTTCAAATTTCTAAACGAACTTATATTTGTTTTGTATGAAAAAATTAAATGTTAATTAATTAAAGTGTATAAAAGAAAAAAATTTAATCCGAAATAACGGTCAAAAAAAATTCAAATTTTTTAACGGTTAGAAAAAATTCAAACTTATCATCAGCATAGCTTTGCCCTGCATTGTTTACATATTTTTTTTGAAATATAAAATCGATAAATTAAGCTATTTAATGAGTGTTTTTTGGCTTTTCAATATAAACGGCGGGAATAAAAACATTCAATGAAGCTATTAAAACAATTCCGAGCTTGCTACGAAGTCTAGATCAAGAGATAATTGGGACCCGAACGACCGAACGACCGATCAAAGTGCATGATTGAGCTTCCTTTTTGAAAACAAGTTTTCAAAAATGCACTAAAAAAATGAAGGATAAATTGTCATAAAAATGCGCTAAAAACCAATTTCAATTACTTTTTACCTTAAATTTTTTCTCTCACCTTTCATCTCAAATATCAATGACAAAATATTCTTTTATTACAATACAAAAGTAATTTAATTACAATTCAATTATATTATTTCTTTTTCATTTCAGTTCTTCAGTGCTGGATTCATGTACTTTGTGATTTTGGTACAATTTGAAAGAACAATTTCCTAGGAGTGGAAAATAATTAATTGCTAAACGTGCGATTCATCAAAAGAAATTTAATTAAATTAGTCATTTTATACCTGGTGTAAAAGTATTTTGGTAGTCTTTGATGTTAGTATGTATCAAGTAATTATGTTTTATCAGATAAATTAGTCAAAAATATTAAATTTTAATCTACAAGATGTTTGTTGACTCAGACTGTTGCTAATCAATAATAGGGTTTAATGCATACGACCAAAATTTCTGCCGGATCAAAAAATTTTTCTGTAGGAATTTTGACCGGAAATTTTAATGTCGGCCAAAATTTCTGCCGAATTTTAATTTTCGGCCAAAATTACTGCCAAATTTTAATTTTCGACCGAAATTTCTAGCAATTTTTTTGTAAAAAATATTTTTACCATATGCCAAAATTTTAGCCCAAAAGAAAAATTTGTGCAGAAATTTTGGCCGAAATAAATATTTTTCGATCGAAATTTCAGCAGAAATAATTTTTGTTTTGGCCAAAAATTCGTTTGAAATTTCTGTCGGTCGTTTGCACTACAATCCAATTACAATGATGTTATTGAATCTTAGTAGATAGTAAATCAGTGTAGACCGGTGATGGCCAACCAGTGTGCCGCGACACCAGTGTGCGGATTTTTTGTTTATCGAAAGTACCACGAGCCGTCCCAAAAGACGCAGATCGTATAATCGAGATTAAATCCGGCACCAAGCCGAAGTGAGGCCAGCTCTAAGCTGGCATACAATTTAAGCCGGAGTGGTGCTGGCCTCACTCCGGCCTGGTGCCGGACTTCCTCTCGATTATCTGATTTGTGCCTTTCGGGCGTGTTCCGCGTGTGGTTTAGACCATGACTCACAAGGTGTGCCGCGGCACAAAATAGGTTGGCCATCACTGGTGAAGACCAAACTAGTGTTTCGCAAACACATACATATGTTGACTATTACTGTAGTAGAGTATAACTCATTAGTATTATTAATATTTAAAAATGTATCATATACTGATGAATTTAATGTGAATTAAAAACTGATAATTAGCCTTAAAAGTATTAAATGTTAATGGATCTAAAGCCAGGTTCACATTTAGAATATTCTTAGATAAGGGACCGTTCACTTATTATGTAACGCTTAAATTCGGGGATTTTACCCACCTCCGTAACGTTTTTAACAAAAGAATCACGTGTGAGAACAATAGACCATTACTAACCGGAACCCCTTTCTCCCTCAGAGCGTTACGTAATAACCCGAAAGGCACAGATCGGAGAATCGAGACGAATTCCGGCACAAAGCCAGAGTGAGGCCGGCTCTAAGCTGGTGTACAATTTAAGCCGGAGTGGTGCTGGCTTCACTCCGGCCTTGGGCGGGATTTCGTCTCGATTATCCGATCTGTGCCTTTCGGGTAAGTAAACAGCCCCTAAAGCAAAAAAGAGTCCTATACCGTATTATAATAAATTTTTTATATTTTTTTAACTTCAAGTCTTATATTTTTGTATGAAATTTTCCAACCTAATCCTCAAGACTACAAAATTACCTTCAAAAAAGTCGACCGCATCAATTTCAACCTGCAAACAACAAAAATTCACAATCGCCAAATAGAATTCCAAGAAAAATAAATTCAACACTAAATGTTGACAAAATATGACCCGTCATTCACAATATCCGCACAAAATACAATTTCCAATCAATATTCAAAGTGTCGACATTTCCATTTCATGTTAATTGGCTATTCCATTTCATTCCCACACTTCAACTTTGAACATTCTCTTAATGTTGTGACAATATTCTAAAGTGGGTTGATTGATTTGCGCGAGATAAAAGAACACAAATAAAAAAAAAAGTCAATAAAAAAAAATACGTAAAATGTTAAAAATTTCATGTCAATGACTTTTATTGTTGTAAATGAAATTATCAATTGAAGGACACAAAAAAAGGGATTGTAACTAGTTCCGTATAGTCATTAGTGATGCAAGATCCATGTAATATTGTGAAATAGTCGACTAGAAAATTTATAATTAGAAAAATGTATGGAATTTTCCATAAAAAAAATGAATAAAAAAAATTGCAATAAAAATTTATTTGAATAAAACACGCTAAGTGAGAATCTTTCAATGTTAAATGACTTGAACTTAATTTGATATTTAGCGTTGCTTAATGATTTTCGCAAACTGCACCTATTCATTTTCTTATTTTTACATTTTTTTTTTCAGGATAAAGTTAAATGGCATCAATTTATCGAAAGTGCGAGAAAAACAAGATTGCTGTTGACAGTTTTATTTTTAATTAATTATGTTAGAGTTGATATAAAGTTCAAGTGTATGGTTGAGTTGCTGTTGATTGAACGCTAGTCCACTGAGAAAAAATCGAAAATAATGCAAGAATCGTGTGTTGTGTACGGTTTTGGTCATTATTAACAACTAAGACATATCTTCTATGTAAATTATGTTCAAAAGCACATGTGGTACACAGTTTTGGTCTTTCATATAGTAGTATACTGCAAGATAAACCGTTGCACAAAAAGACAATAAAATGCTCCGGAGGAGTAAATTCAAAAGTGTATAAAAAGATACAAAGGTGTCATGACCATTTTTTAACCAAAATTTCTTTATTTCTGACATTTTTTGATCATTTTGGAATTCTGTTGTGGGAAATCCAGGGAAGAGTACTCCTAGAGTATACCTAGTATACCTAGGGAGGGTCCCTAAGGGTATAATCCTTAGGGTATGGTTTATACCCTTATATAACCTATACCCTTAGGGAATAACCCATACCCTTAGGTATCCTCACTAGGGATATACCCTTGGGGTAAACTTTAGGGGTATATCCTAGGGTATGGGTTACAATCTAGGGTACGGTTGGTATGGGTTACAATTTTAAAACCCAGACTTGGCAATTTTTTGTGGAATACTTAAGTACCACGGGCATAGTTTGGACACCACTATCTTGAACACTAATATTCTAAACACAGCATTCATTATCCCAAGAGAATATCCCTTTAAAGTACCCGTAAGACCCACCCACCCTCAAGTATCACAATAAACCTTAAAAAATTAAAGAATTTCTTATAAATTATCATCTACATAAAACATGCACATACAATCCCTTGCTAGCTTACACATCTGCTCCAGTCTTTTTCTACATCATACAACATTAATTTAGTTAATAAGACATCTTGTAGTGCCACATGCTAGATAGCTTTCAGTAATAAATTGAGTAATCCACAGATTTCCTGCACGTGAAGTACTTGCTGTGTATTTTTTGTAATGCAAAGAAGAATTCTTGATTTCACTTTCGAAACGAATGTCAATGTGAGAATTTTTTCTGATATTTTTATGTCAGTGGTGCTCAACTTATGTGCCACGTAAATTTAATTTTATTTATAGGATTTTAAAAATTTTACTGGTGACTCCAAAAAATGATAAGAAATTCCACATAACCTTGTGCTGTGTGCAGTTTTGGTCATGATTTAAATGTGAGTGGTGACATGGCTAAAAAGGTTGATCATCACTGGATATCTGTACTATTTTTTTCACACCTAATGTTTAAGTTGTGACCAAAACCGCACACATTATACGATTCATGGAATTTCTTGAAACTTTTTTTACAACACACTAATGTGCCGCGACACAACAGAAGGCCATCACTGATCTGTACGAATAGAAGTATTGCTTATTAAGCATTAATAAATAAATAAACACTTGATCCTTTTTTGCATTTTTATTATACTTTAAGGTTAAAATTTTGTTTTTTTTTTTTTTTGCAAATAGCTCTGAATTATAAATTGATATCAATCTAAGCCAGTGGTGGCCAACCTTTTTTATGCCACGGCACACCTTATGAGTAACTTTTGACCAAAACCGCACGCGGAACACGTCTCGTGGTACTTTTTGAAAATTTCGACCAAAACCGCACGCGGAACACGACTCGTGGTACTTTTTGAAAACAAATTCGGCACACTGGTTGGCCATCACTGATCAAAGGGGTCGTTCACAAATTTTTAACGACAAAATGGTTAAGAAGTTGAATTAAAAACAGAATTTCTAAAAAAATTGTTTGTTCTTAAAAAGAATCTAATCCCAGTAAAGCAAGTGTTCTGTTTTGCAAGATAAAAATAGAAAAAAATGTAATAAATTTTGTATCATGTTCCATCTTTCTGCCAATTTCTCGCACTCTTCATTCTCATGCAATTTAAAATCCAAAAATTGTACAGTAAAAGATGTCAAGCGGTATGAACTGTCCTTGTATAAAATTAGTTTTAAGATTTACGATTGTTTAATGCAGGGATGGTCAACTTGATGTGATATGATACAATTTTGTGTGAAAAGGAATGAGAAATTATGCGAATTGTGTGCCGTGAGCAATTTTCTGTCATTATTTACCTTTACAGTATGCCTAAATTACTGATTGAACAAAAAATCGTGTACGGCACATGGTTTTGGTTATTTATACTCCTTTGGTGTATCTTGCATGTTAATTGTGTTCAAAATTGAATTGATTATGTGATTTTGACTGCTTTTGTCTGTATTCGGCAGTGTTTGAATGTGTTTGGATTTTTTCGGCCATTTTCGGATTTTTTCGGATTTTTTCGGATTTTTTCGGTTTTTTCGGTTTTTTTTCGGATTTTTTCGGATTTTTTGGCATTTTTCGGCATTTTTCGGCTTTTTTCGACTTATTTTCGGCTTTTTTCGGCATTTTTCGGCATTTTTCGGCTTTTTTTTGGCATTTTTCGGCATTTTTCGGCTTTTTTCGGCTTTTTATCGGCTTTTTTCGACTGTTTCTGACTTAGTTTGTCTGTATTTAGATGAGTTCTGCTGTTATTAGCTGTTTTAGGCATTTTTGTTCTGTTTTTGGCTGCTTTTTTCTGTGTTTGCCTGTTTCTGACAGCTTTTGGCTGCTTTTTTGGTGTTTTCGACCTTTTTTGTTTGTTTTTGGTTTTTTGACTGTTTGCTGGCTGTTTGTTGGCTGTTTTTTGCAGTTTTTAATTGTCTTTGTTCGGCTACTTTTGGCTGTATTCAGCTGATTTTGTCTGTGCTCAACTGGTTTTGGGTGATTTTGTCTTGTTTGGCTGTGTTTGTCTGTTTTTGCAGTTTCCAACTTTTTTTTTGTTTTTCGCTGTTTTTTTCCCCTGTTTTTGGGTATGTTTGTCTGTGTTCGGCTTCTTTTGACTGTTTTGAGCTGATTTTATCTGTTTTTTTTGCTGTTTTTGACTGTTTTTGACTATTTTTGACTGTATTTTTTGCTATTTTTGACTGTTTTTAGCTGCTTTTGACTGTTTTATGCTGTTTTATGCTGTTTTATGCTGTTTTATGCTGTTTTTGACTGTTTTTGACTGTATTTTTTGCTGTTTTTGACTGTTTTTAGCTGCTTTTGACTGTTTTATGCTGTTTTTGACTGTTTTTTGCTGTTTTTAGCTGTTTTTGGCTGTTTCCAGTTGTTTTGTCTGTTTTTGGCTGTTTTTAGCTGTTTTTGACTGTTTTTGACTGTATTCTTTGCTGTTTTTGACTGTTTTTAGCTGCTTTTGACTGTTTTATGCTGTTTTTGACTGTTTTATGCTGTTTTTAGCTGTTTTTGACTGTTTTTAGCTATTTTGTCTGTTTTTTTTGCTGTTTTTGACTGTTTTTTGCTGTTTTTAGCTGTTTTTGCTGTATTTAGCTGTTTTGTCTATTTTTTTGCTGTTTTTGACTGTTTTTAGCTGCTTTTGACTGTTTTATGCTGTTTTTGACTGTTTTATGCTGTTTTTAGCTGTTTTTGGCTGTTTTTAGCTATTTTGTCTGTTTTTTTTGCTGTTTTTGACTGTTTTTTTTTGCTGTTTTTGACTGTTTTTAGCTGTTTTTTCTGTATTTAGCTGTTTTGTCTGTTTTTTGCTTTTTTGACTGTTTTTAGCTGGTTTTTGTCACAATTCATCTCTTAAATGTACCTCAATAGAAAATTGGTTAGGAACTACACACGGTATGCTGTTTCAGTCACAACCATCTCCCACAAAGTGTCCCATAACACAAACAAAAAACAGTTCCACATCACTGATTTAATCTGCTCACTTCAGAATCCCTCAAATACTCTCTAATTCCTTCAATAAATGTCCAAATGACCGGTAAAAATACAAATTAATTTGTTTAATTGACTCCTGTAGTAAGCATACAGCATACAGCACACGAGGAGTAAATGGCAAATACATATAAAAAGAAAACAAATAAAATTCTTGTTGACATTTTTCCTTCTCGTCCATCGCATTTTCATTCAGAAAGTTATCGTGGTCGGTTCGAGTTTTGAGTTTCGTGCTGAATTTTTGATTCTGTGGATTTAAAAGACATTTGAAGTTGAGATTTTGAAGTGTTAAGATTGAAAGTCATTATGGCATTATCAGAAATTATAAATTCACTCCGTCCACTACTGTTTGTGTCAAGAGCTTCAGGCTTTCAGCTATTTACAATTGACGTGACAAAAATTGAAGCAAAAATGAAATTTCGCGATTTTTTCTCAATTTTTCTAACAATTATGACAAATGTTTTGGTAAATTCAACATTTTGGATATCGGAATATAATCCAGGAATTCATGGAATTGTCGTCATGAAGTACAGCCTGCCATTCCTAATGTTTTTTAATCATATTGGAAATTTTTTTGCAATGATTTGGATTTTTTTCAATCGACATAAAATTGTCAAAATTTTGGAATTTTTATCAGAAATTGATGAAATTTTGATGAAAATTGGTGAAAATATTGATCATGGGAGGAACAAGAGGAATTTGCAGTTTTTAGTGGCAGTTCCAATCACATTTGTGTGCACAATTACGACATTTTGTTGCCTTTTTCATCAAACTAATCACTTCCGACTTGACTTTTTACTTCAAGTTTTTTCATTGTGGATTTTTATTTGCACATTTGTGCTGTATTTTCAGCTAGTCGCAGGCGTGTCTGGAATCTCACAAAGATTTGGAAAAATGTGTGAAATTATGAATAAAATTTTACCAAAAAATTGCACAAATGTTCAAAAAATTCAAGAAATTCATTTAAAAATTGCTGACTCGATTGGAATTTATAATAAAGTTTATGGACCGTTGATGGTTTTTTACTTTGGCGGATCATTTTGTTGGCTTTGTATTTCAATTTTTGCTGTTGCAATGATTCCAAATGTCAATAAATCTACAATTTGTGCACTTATGTGTGTCGTTATTCATTGCTTTATTACGATAATTACATGCTTTTCTATTGTTAAATTGGCTGAGGATGTGACGACAAAAAGGAAGAAATTGGTTAAAAATTCATACAAATTGGTTAATAAATTTGGTCAGAATTTGGATTTTTGTGGAAAAATTTTACAATTTCAATCGCAAATTATGGATGTAAAATTTGTATTTTCTTGTGGATTTTTTGATATTAATTGGAAATTTGTTTTTAAGGTGAGAAGCGTTTTGTTTTGAAAAATTTAAAAAATTTAAACAAAATTCGAAAAAAATAAACATTTTTTTGGAAAATTATAAAAAAAAGTAAAAACAAAAATTTGAAAACACCAAAAAAAACTTTTAAAAAAAATGAAAAAATTTCGAAAAAATGTTTCGGAAAATTTGAAAAAAAAAAATTAAGAAAAATTTGACAAAAATAGAAAAAAAAATAGAAAAATGGAATTGTAAAAACAAATTTAAAAAAAATTAAAAATTTTAAACTTTTTTTAAATTTTCGAAATTCAAGAATTTTTTTTTTAAAAAAAAAATTTGAAATGTTTTTTAAAAATTTTTGAAATTGTTTTGAAATTTTTTAAATTTTTTGAAATTTTTTAAAAATTTTTATACGTTTTTTCTAATTTTTTAAAAAATTTTTAAAATTTTTGAATTTTTTGAAATTTTTTTAAATTTCTTTTTGAAATTTTTTTTTAAAAATTTTTTATTTTTTTAAAAATTTTTTGATTTTTTTTAAAAATTTTTCGAAATTCAAGAAATTTTTTTAAAACTAGTAATGAAGCGGATCACGCTTCATGTGCATATTCACACCGTTGCAAAAATCTTTTTATAGGATCAGCAAAGCTTCGCTTTGCATAAGATTATAGATTAAGGTTACTAAAAAAATCGAAAATTTTCACATTTGGACTCAATTTTGAAGCACTAATTGATGTTTTTGGATATGACAATGTGTGTACGTCTTTTAGGTCTATTAATAAGCTACAATAATCACAAGTTTCTGGAATTTTTAAGACTGAACTGTAAGTACAGGAGGGTGAAACGTCCCAAAAATGCCGATTTTTTGAACTTTTTCGACTTTTTAACCAACTAAAATTAATTTAAAAATATTTTTGTTATTTTTCCATAAAAGTTATTGAACTTATTGATCAAATACAAAAAAGTTTACAAAAATCCATCTATACAGTGAGCCACACGATTTTTTTGAAAATTTTATATTGTAGGGGGTGTACTGGTGGCTAGAGAAGTTTTTTTTTATATTTTTTCTCAACAAAACTTCTTATTTTATTGATTCTGGTCAAAAAAGTTCAATTTTCAATTTGTGTGAAATTTTTTAAATGTATTTTGCAATAATCGGCTAAACTATGCTTAAAAAACACACTATTTCGTTAGTTTCTCAGATCCATCTACATGGATCGGCACCAATATGTTAGCAGCACATTTGAGTGATAATGCGCACATTTTAAGACATTTTTGACATAAAATGGTTTTCTCGTATTTGAGTTCTCCATCCGACAAACTTGCTTGTGTGCTCACACCACCACTATTTGGGGTCGTGTCCGAAGGTATCAAAACCATTTTCAAAGCGGTTTTTTGTATTTTGTAGATAATTTTAAGGCCAAACTTTTCACACCGAACAGTTTATGAAAATTTTGAGTTTTGGCGCCAAAAAACTAAAAAAACGATTTTTCAAATGTATCGAAAACAATATATTCACAACGTGAAACGGTGTGAATATGAAAAATATTTGAAATATTTTTTAAAAAATTTTTGAAATATTTTTTAAAAAATTTTTGAAATATTTTTTAAAAAATTTTAATATTTTTTAAAAATTTTTTGAATTCTTTTTGAAATTTTTTTTTTTAAATTTTTATACATTTTTTGAAATTTTTTAAAAATTTTTTGAAATTTTTTTTTTTAAATTTTTTTTTAAAGTTTTTTGAAATTTTTTTAATTTTTTTTTAAATTTTCTTATTTTTAATTTTTTAAATTTTTTTAAAAATTTCTTCAAAATTTAATTCCAGTTCTTCAGTGCCGGAATCATGTATTTCATCATCTTAGTTCAATTTGAGCGTACAATTTCTCCTTAAATTCATCCAATTCAGATTATTTACAATGATGACAGCTTAGCATCAGTTACACATGATATGAAAATAAAAAATGTCTTGGACACATCATAAATATTTATCAATGACATTTGACATAAAAAATATTATTTAGAATGAATATTGAATTACATATCGCATGGAAACTTAGTTTCGATTATATTAGATGAATTTATTTAGAATGTAATAAAAATTTCGAGAATATTTTAAATATTTTAATAATCAGTAGTTTCAAATTTGCAAGATTAAGTTTTTTTAAAATAAAAAATGATCATTAAAAAATTAAAAAATTCATAAAAATTTAGAAAAAATCGTAATTTTTTTTGTTTTAAATATGTGTGAAAAATTAAAACAACAAAAAAAACTAAATGTTTTTATTTCAAAAAATTTTAAAAAATTTGTAAAAAAAAATATTTAAAGAAATTAAAATTTTTAAAAAAATTTTAAAAGTTAAAAAAAATTCAAAAATCAAAAATTAAAAAAAATTAGAATATTCAAAAAACTTAAAAAATTTAAGAAAATTTTTAAAAATTAAAAAAATGAAAATATTTAAAAAATTAAAAAAAGAAAATATTTAATAAAATTTTTCAAAGAATTTTTAAAAATTTTTTTGGCTCTTGTTAAAAATTCATCTGAAAAATATTTTTACCACCCAAGAAAAAAAATAACAAAATTCTTTGTAAATTACTTTCAATTCATGGAACATTGCATGTGTTCTAAAAGTAAATAAAAAAAATATTAAAATATGCGAAGAAAAATTATTGTTTTCAAAAAACAATAAAATATTCAAATTTTTAACCCCGGCGTCAAAAAAAAAAAAACAAAAAAAAATTCTTTTTCGAATAAAAATGCACAAAAATTTCTAAAAACACAAAAAATCAGATTTTTATGATTTTATGGCTCAGTAAAAAATTTCAAATGTTACGTAAAAGGACCAACAGATGATGACCACATGTTTACCATTCTTCATCCTTTTTACTTTTTTTATGACTGCATAGAAAAATTTATGAGAAAATTTATTTATTTGTGTTTGTAAATGAGAGAAATTTTCATTCTCAAAATTAGAATTTGAAAGCTGATTGAGAGAATTATTTTGTTAGTGATGATGGAAGTGATCAGACGTGCTGAAAATATTTGAATTTATTTTGTGTGATTTGATTTTAAATTTGGTAAAGTTTGTGGAAAAAAATTGTGAAGAAATGTGAAACAAAACAGCTTCCGAGCTTGCGCGGAAGCTAATAAAAATTAAATTAAATAATTTTGATGAAAAATTCAAAACTTTTGAAGGTAAATTTTTAAAAAAAATTGTTTTTTTAGTTTTAATTTAAATTTTTATAAAATGCAAAAGAATAATTTTTAAAAAATTTCAAAAGAAATTTAAAAAAAAATTTCAAGAAATTTTAAAAAAAAATTCAAATTATTTTTAAAAAAATTTCAAAAAATTTTCTAAAAAAATTTTAAAAATTTTAAAAATTTTTAAAAAAAAATTTCAAAAAATTTTATAAAAAAATTTCAAAAAATTGTTAAAAAAAATTTCAAAAAATTTTTAAAAAAAATTAAAATTCAAAAAATTTCAAAAAATTTCAAAAAAATTTAAAAAGAAATTAAAAAATTAAAAAAAAAATCAAAAATCTATAAAAAAAAGTTTTAAAAAGTTTTTTTTTGTGTTTTTTGGAATTTTTTTAATCCAAAAATTAAAAACTCTTTTACGAAATTTTTTCATTCTTTTTTTATTTAAATATTATTGAAATTAATTTTTCTCCCTCCTTTATAATTTCAGATACAAAATAATTTAAACAAAAAAATGAAAAAATTTTTCATTTGAAATTTTTAACCTCATCTTGATGACTTTTGGATATCGATATCAAATTTTGTAGAAAGAAGCTTGCTTTCCTAAAAGTTGAACCAAATAAAAAAGAAAGAAAAAATTTTAAAATGAAGAAAAAAATACAAAGTTGAGAAAAAATTTTCCTGGAAGAATTAAAGAAAACCGATGAAAAAAAAAACAAAAACAAAAAAGTCATAAAATTTCTATCAAAAATGTCAACTTTACCAAAAAAAAATTAAAAAAATCTCTCATTGGCATTTCCAACACAAAAACCAAAATTTTTTTCGTAACAAATTCATTACAATGCCTCACAAGATGTCGCTGTAATTTCACTATAACAAAATCACAAATAATAAACTTCAAAGGTTAGTAATTTAAAAAACTTATAATAAACTGACATTCGTGAAATTCCTTAAACCAATTCCTTGAAATTATAAAAATTATTGACAAATAAGTCAAAAATTTTTTAAAAAATTTCAAAAAAACTTCAAAAATCTCAAAAAAATTTAAAAATCAAAAAAATTCAAAAAATAAAATTTCAAAAATTTTTTTAAAAAAATTTTCATCAAAAAAATCAAAAAAAGATTTTAAAAATTTTTTTAAAGATTTCAAAAAATTTTTTTTTAAAAGATTAAAGTAAAATTTTAAAAATTTCCCAAAAATTTTTAAAAATTTCAAAAATTTTAAAAAATTTCAAAAATTTAAAAAATTCAAAACAATTTTTCAAAAAATTCAAAAAAAAATTTTAAAAAATTTTCAAAAAATTCAAAAAAATTTCAAAAAAAATCAAAGAAATTCAAAAAATTCAAAAATTTCAAAATTTAAAAAAAATAAAAAAAATTTTAAAAAAAAAAAATTTAAAAAAAATTTTTTGCAACAATTTCATCAAAAAAATCAAAAAAAGATTTTAAAAATTTTTTTAAAGATTTCAAAAATTTTAAAAATTTCAAAAATTTTAAAAATTTCAATAATTTTATAAATTTCAAAAATTTTAAAAATTTCAAAAATTTTAAAAATTTCAAAAATTTTAAAAATTTAAAAAAATTCAAAACAATTTTCAAAAATTTCAAAAAAAAATTTAAAAAAAAATCAAAAAAATTCAAAAAAAATTCAAAAAAATTCAGAAAATTCAAAAAAAATTCAAAAAATTTTAAAAAAAAATTCAAAAAATTTTTTAAAAAAACTTCAAAAATTTTTTTAAAAAAAATTTCAAAAATTTTTTTAAAAAAAATTTCAAAAATTTTTTTAAAAAAAATTTCAAAAATTTTTTTAAAAAAATCAAAAAAAAAATCAATTTTTTTTTAAAAATCAAATTTTTTTTAAAAAAAATCGAAATTTTTAAAAAAAAAACGATAAAAATTTAAAACTTTTTTTAAAAAAAATTTTCATCAAAAAATATCAAAAAATTTTCTAAAAAAATTCAAAAAAATTTAAAAAAATTTTAAAAAAATTTAAAAAATCAAAAAATTTTCAAAAAAAATTTTCAAAAAAAAAATCAGAAAATTCAAAAAAAATTCAAAAAATTTTCAAACAATCATTCAAAAAATTGGCAAAATTGCCGGTGCTTTGAAAAAAAAAATTCAAAAATTTAAAAAAAAAAAATTCAAAAAATTTTTAAAAAAAATTTCAAAAATTTTTTTAAAAAAAATTTCAAAAATTTTTTTAAAATAAATAAAAAAAAATCAATTTTTTTTTAAAAAAATCAAATTTTTTTAAAAAAAATCGAAATTTTTTAAAAAAAACGATAAAAATTCCTAAAACTTTTTTTAAAAAAAATTTTCATCAAAAAAATTCAAGTACCTTTTCTAAAAATTCAAAAAAAAATTTCAAAATTTTCAAATAAGGTTTTTAAAAAGTTCAAAAAATTTTTCAAAAATTTGTTAAAATTTTTTATTTTTTAGATGTTTTTCATCAAGTTCTCAACTTGGTCACCTGTAAAAAATTAAAACATTTTCAAACAATCATTCAAACAGAGGTTGGCATGCCGGTGCTTAGCCAAGCATAAATGCAGCCATTGAAGATCTCATCTACGATCTCAGCATTTAAATACATTAAGAATTGATCGTTGACATTTCGGATAAAAAGTATGTAAAACTAACATTTATTTTTTTATAATAGCTTTAAAATTCTAAGATTTTATTAAAATCTAGTTTAAGAAAAAGCTCAAACGGGCATTATTCAAAAATGAGCATTTTTAAAAACTTGTAAAAATTCCTCGGAAAATACTTTTTAAAAAAATTCAATGGCTTAATTTTAAAATTATGTATTGTGTGAATCTGAAAAACTCCAATAATTTTTAGGGGTCATTGATAAATTATTTTAATTATAAATCATTTTTATTAATTTGTTGAAAAATCATTTTATGAGAAAGAAATTTTCTCTCTTTGTCATTTTGACGTTCAAAAATTTTTGAACTTTTCGAACCCTGTTGCAGGGGCGTAACTTCAAGAAAGGGATAGAGGGAAGGGGTTGGCTGCCATATTGCATACGAAAGTCGGACCAAAATTTCCGGCCGAATTCCTTTTTTTATTTCAGCCAAAATTTCGGGTATTTTTTTTTTAAAAAATAATTTTTTATATTGAACTTCGAAATTCGGCTAATTAAAACGAAATTTTGGCCGAATTTTTTATTTCCGAGCCGAATTTAACCTTTTTTTGAAATTTTTTTCAAAATTTTCTTTTATATATGCCCAGAATGTAAATTAAGCCAGGCCCCCAATAAAACTACAACAACGAGGCAAGGATCATAACCAGGGAACTTTTTGGGATGGGGTTTTTGGTACTTTTCGACATTTTTTTTAACGTCCTGGTTCGAGGCATCTGAAATACTCCAATAATATCTGGAAGCGAATATTCATAAATGATGTCCGAAATTAACTGATTCCTATCTTTTAAAAAAGAACAATAGAATTTTAAAGAAATTGCTATTGTTTTCGACGTCACCCTCCTCCATCCCCTTGAACGTCATTTTTGACACGACTCGTGTAAACTTCGCAAAGTAAGCGGGAAGGGGTTTGACTCTCAAAACACGTCGAAAAGTACAAAAAACCCCATCCCAAAAATTCCTGGCTACACTCCTACACCGTTGTCGTAGTTTTGTTGGTTTATGGTGTTGGAGCAATTATTTCATTCTAGTAAAGACATTTTTACACTAAACTTCAAATTTAACTAATTAAAAACTCAATTTCGATTAAAATTTCGATATTTCCATTTTCACCTTTTTTTTGAAATATTTTTTCAAAATTTTTAAATTAGATTAAATTTGAAATTAAGGAAATTAAATTTACTTTTTTCAAATAAAAAAATGCAAAAATTATAATTTAAAAAAAGGTGCTGCTCACTTTTTATGATTTTTTTCTTTAATTTTTTAACGTCCTTCTTTTCGAGGCATTATGTGAGTAAACTGGAAGCGAAGAGAATTTAAAAATATATAACAAATATGATTCCTACCTTTGGCAGTAGATAATTGACATAAATTGCACCATTTTTTCTCGAAATTTCATTGTAAGTTTGTTACAGCACTGTGAAAAATGTAATAATTAATCTGAGACGAATTAACTATTTTTATTGGAGTAAAAAGTACACTGAACAAATTTTATTATTTTCTTTGGTTTTTATACATAGGACTTTCTTGACGTATTAGTTATGAAATGGAACATTATATCTAAAGTCCTAAGAATATGAAATAGAAGTGCTGAATATAGACTTAAATTATTCTAGTTATAAAAAATTTTAGAAAAGCGAATGATAAAAAGATTAGAAAGAGAAAAGTAAGAACTGTCTCAACTGTCTCAAAAAATAAGAATTTGTATGACTACATAGAAATAAAAAAGAGAATAAAAAATATAAGATCCAAATGGATCTAACGGGAAAAGGTGCCAAGCCTACACTGGCAAACTGTATTAGATTGGTCATTTCTTCATAATCTATATAGAGGTTGTTATTATCTTCTTGCTTACACAATGCTATGTTTATTTCATAATATGTTTTAACTAGTGTTATTTTTTGGATATGCTATTTCGTAAAATTTTTAACCATATTTGAAGGTTTTGTAATGTCTGTTCGCAATGTACTGCAATCTCAAGTACTAAGACTATTTGATTTAGGCCTATAGTATCTTTAAATTTTATTAATTGAATTTTTGGTTCTTATTTATACTACTTTCTTATCTATTATAAATCTAGTTATGAACCAAATTAATCTAGTGCCTAATCTAAACTAATCTTGGTACTAGTCTAAATTATTCTAGTTATATTTGTTCTGATAAGTGAATGATGACGCAGGATTAAGAGTTTAAAGGGCATGATCATTGTTAACCATATGTTATGAATGAGAGCGAAAGAGGTAATATTCATTCGTCAACATTGTCAACTGTATTTGTATCGACTACATATAAGAAAGTTCAGTAAAAGATTTTATAAAATGATTTCTTTTGTAGATCCAAATGGCAAGGTACGATCTAACGGAAACTAAGTTGTGTTAAAAAACTAAAACTTGTGAGATTATCTCGGAATTTCTACAAAGTTCTAGTTCTTATATACTATTTCATTTCACAATATTGTTTAAACTATATAACTATGTTGAATTTCATAATATGTTTTAATTGTTGTGAGTTCTTGTTATGCTTATATGCTATTTTCGTCATATTTCTCTAAATATATTAATGCATGCTAATTCTGAATACCATCAAATACTCTATTTCACAAATGTAAAATAATTTTGACTATATTGACAAACGAGATTTCTTAGAGTTCCTACAGTATTCCTTTAATATTTATCTCGAATTGATGATCAGTTTGTTTAATGCTTTTAATTATATCGCAAGTTAACATGATTTCAGAAAGCAGTCTTAAAATCATTAGAATCTTGAAGTTTGAATCGCCATCATGCCGTCTCCTAGATCACGCTGTGCAGTGATCAACATGACAAAACTATCATTATATAGATTTTTACAGGAGATGCAAGATTTTAAAAGATTTCTAATCATTTTTTTGTTCTAATAATGTTCTTAATTAGTGAGAGAATCATTGCCAGTTTTATCATTGAGAGTTTAGAAGGGCATGCCATTATTGTTAACATATTTTATGAATGAGTTTCGGAAACGCTTTAGCTCATAACAGATCTTTAGTTTTTGCCAGACAATACTGCTCCAAGGAAATTTTTCACAATATCTTTAATCTTCTAATTTTCGATTTTCTTCTGTCGTTAATTTTACGTCTTACATATGATAAAGTTCAGAAAACAAAAAACACAATGAAGGCTCATAGATTTTATCGATGCTTTAATCGTGCTGAAACTTTACACTTTTTAGGCATGTAACCTAATTTATTTATAACAATGGCACGGGTACGATATCTTTAGTAGCCGAGAGATTAAGTTGTGTGTTATGATAATGAGGGTGAAACTTTTGTGAGATTATCCCTGAATCTCTACAAAGTTGATAGTTCTGATTTCATTATCCGATTATCCGACTATTATCATGATTTCCGATTATCCGACTTGTGCCTTTCGGGAATGTAACACGACTTGTTCGTTTAGAAAGTTTATTCGGTCGATCTTCTATTTTCTAGTTTTGACATCGTTTATATAGATTTTTGAATGTTGAGATTTTAAGATACAAATGAGAATTTTAAAGCATATTTTGAGAGAGAATAGATAAAACAATAGGATTCTTTGTATAAATCAGAACATAATCTCTTATTTTTTTGTGAATTATGAAATTTTATGAAATTTACTCTATTTTTTGTATTTCTATACTATTTTCGCATTAACATAAGTTATTAAGAAATGCACGTTTCACTTCATTTTCAAATTATTCAGAAGTTGAGATATCCTTAGGCAGTTTGCTTTTAAGAATACTAAGATTTTGACGAAAGCTTTGGATGAATTTCTTTTGAAGTGTTTCGTCCTTAGTCATTTGGTAAAGGCTCATAGGACCGACAGAATTTTAAATTTTAACACGAAAAGATTTGACGAATATAAAAAATTCGACAAAAATTCTAGGATAATTCGGCAAAAATTAGGGAGAATTCGGCCGAATTCGGCAGAAAATCTGGCCGAATTCGGAAGAAAAATCTTCGGCCGAATTCGGAAGAAAAATTCGGCCGAATTCGGAAGAAAAATTCGGCCGAATTCGGAAGAAAAATTCGGTCGAATTCGGAAGAAAAATTCACGCACCCGGAAGAAAAATTCAGCCGAATTCGGAAGAAAAATTCGGCCGAATTTTCTGCCTAATTCTGCCGAATTCGGCCGAATTTTCTGCCTAATTCTGCCGAATTCGGCCGAATTTTCAGTCGAATTCGAGAATTTTCTGCCGAATTCTCCGGAATTTTCTTGCCGAATTCGGTAAAAAATTCGGAAGAATTTCTTTTTTAAAATTTTTTCGAAGAAAAATTCGGCCGAATTTTTTGCCGAATTCGGTCGAATTTTCTTGCCGAATTCGGCCAAATTCTTCTCTAATTTTCTGCCGAATTCGGCCAAATTCTCTCTAATTTTCTGCCGAATTCGGCCGAATTCTCCTGAATTTTCTGCCGAATTCGGTAAAAAATTCGGAAGATTTTTTTAAAATTTTTTTTTTCCGAAAATCTTGTTTATCTTCTTCCCGAATTTTTCAGTTTAATTCGGCCGAAAATTCTGTCGGTCCTATGAGCCACAATCATTTTAGTGGAAAATAATTTCTCTCGAAATTTTTGAGAGCTTTCAACCACACTTTTGACCAAAAAGTATGGTTTCAATTGACTTCTTGAATTTTTCAAAGTCAGATGTATCAGCAGTTTTCAATTCAGTATAAATAGAGGGAGTGATAAGGTTGTTGAAGGGTAAATTGGAGGATTTCAGTAACTTCTTCTGGTTTATCAATATCTTTAGTTATCGATTGAATGTTATCAATGAACTGTTGGAAAGATACAAAAGTACCATCAAAGGTTTTTAACTCTCTTAAAAAGTTGTTTTTTGAATTCTTCCATGATTTCAAAAGATTCGTCCAGTTCAAATGAATCAGA
>CM047391.1:637000-697097 GCA_026123125.1 Chironomus striatipennis | reverse complement strand
TTCAAAAAATTTTTTAAAAAAAATTTAAATTTTCCAGCAGAGGAAGTGACGAATTGTTTTAATATTTTGACAGGATCTAGTCATAAGACATAAGAAAGATGATTAGATCAATGATTAGATCTAAATGATTAGATAAGATAAGGAGATAACTTTTCATAAGGACAGACAGACAGACGGACAAAGTGCGGACAATAGCATCTTTTTGTAAACGGATGCTCTAAAAAACAAAATAACGAGAATATTTAAATTTAATATTTTTTCTCCACAGATATGTACTAAAAAATATTTTTCGTAACATTTTAAAATATTTTGCAATAAAACTAACGAAAATGAGCTTAATTTCATCATTAAGTACTCAACCTTCATTCAAGCATTAACTTCTCGAAAATTATTTAAAAGAAAAAGATGAAATTTTTTATTATTTTATTGGGGCTGTTTTCAGTGAGTTTAGCTGCCATGCCAGGAATATTTGACTGTGTTTTTAAATGTTCTGGTTGTAAGTTTTGTTGATTCAGTTTTAAAAGAAATTTAAATTAAAATTATTTAAAATTTTACAGCAAAAACAGCAGTTGCTAATCCCAATAACACTGCATCAACAAATGGCTGTGGAGACTACGGTATTACTATAAATTCAAATTTACTTCCAAATCAAGGATTTGTTGGATGTTGTAATGAACACGATATTTGCTATGAAACATGCGCCAAAGATAAAAATATTTGCGATAAAGCTTTTAAAGATTGTGTAATAAATACTTGTAATAATGATTGGGGATGTAAAATGGTTGCTGAGTCATTTTACAGCACAGTTCAGATTTTTGGATGTCCATCGTACATTATTAAACAGAAGAAAGCTTGTCTTTGTGTTTGATAAATTCATGCATTGAAGCTGTAAAGTTGGTAATAAAAATTGAATATTTTAATAAAAATAAAACCAAAATATTTTTTTAAAATTTTTCACATTTTTTTAAAACTTTTCAAATTTTTTTTTTTAAATTTTCAAACTATTTTTAGGAATTTGCAAATTATTTTTAGTAATTTTAAAATTTTTTAAAAATTTTTCAATTTTTTAAAAATTCTTCAATTTTTTTAAACTTTTCAAATTTTTTTTAATTTAAAAATTTTTCAATTTTTTCCAAGAATTTTTCAATTTTATTTTTAACTTTTCAAATTTTTTTCGAAATTTTTTTTCAAAATTTATAAATTTTTTTTTTCAAAAATTTCAATTTTTTTTTTAATTTTCAATTTTATTTGAAAATTTTCAAATTTTAATAATTAAAAAATTTTTAATTTTTTTTTAATTTTAAATTTTTTTAAAAAATTTTAAAATTTTTTTTTAAAATTTTTTTAAATTCTTCAAATTATTTTCGATTTTTTTTTCAAAATTTATCATTTTTTTTCAAAATTTATCAAACTTTTTTCAAAATTTATCAATTTTTTAAAAAAATTTCATTCTTTTAATTTTCACTTTTTTGAAAATTTTTAATTTTTTTTTTTAATTTTCTATTCTTTCAAAGTTTTTTAATTTTTTTTAAAAATTATTTAATGTTTTTCAACTTTTTTAATTTTTCATTTTTTAAAAAAAATTTCAATTTTTTTAATTTTTCATTTTTTAAAAAAAAATTTTTTAAATTCTTCAAATTTTTTTCGATTTTTTTTTTCAAAATTTATCATTTTTTTTCAAAATTTATCAAACTTTTTTCAAAATTTATCAATTTTTTAAAAAAATTTCATTCTTTTAATTTTCACTTTTTTGAAAATTTTTAATTTTTTTTTTAATTTTCTATTCTTTCAAAGTTTTTTAATTTTTTTTAAAAATTATTTAATGTTTTTCAACTTTTTTAATTTTTCATTTTTTTAAAAAAAAAATTCAATTTTTAATTTTTTTTAAAAAATTTTTCAATTTTTTTCAGAATTTATACATTTTTTGTCAAAATTTTTCTTTTTTTTTCAAAATTTTTCAATATTTTATTGAAAACTTTCCAATGTTTTTTTTTTAAAATTTTCCATTTTTTTTTGAAATTTTTTGTTTTTAGTTTTTCCATTTTTTTTAATTTTAAAAATTTTTTTTTTTTTCAAATTTTCAAAAAAATATATTTTTTTTTCAGTTTTTTTTTAACTTTCAAAAATTTCAGAAAAGTTTTTTTTAAATTTTTGTGTGATCTTCCAATAATTCCATTGACTTTGTATGTTACAGGTACTGAGTGTGTTATTGATTAAATAAACTTCACTTGTGTCTTGTTTTTAATGAGATAAAATTAGCAATTTGGGTTGTTTCAGATGTTTTCTCGGTATTTCATAGGAATTTATATATTTAAGGACAAAATTTGTTCATGACAGTAAAGATTTGTTGAGTTTCTAAAAAAGTCTGATTGAAGTATTTTTCAAGGCTCAGACACTCATCAGAATATTGTAAAAATTGTACAATTTTTTACAATTTCTGCAATTTTTAAAAATTGAAAAATTGGAAAAAATTGTACAATTTTACAATTTTCTGGTGAGTGTCTGAGCTTTGGTATTTTTACATAAATTTTCTATATTGCCTTGATTAAATTAATTTTTATTTCTTTATTTAATTTTTTAACTGATTTTTTTTATAAATTTTAGGTTTAGAAAATATTCAATATTAATGGTTGCTCGGGCAACTTATAAACAACATTCACAAAGAGAATTCGAATTCGTTAAAAACTTATTTGATGCTGCAGACAGCTGGAAAACACATTTTCGAACACTTTCGTCACTCATCTCACATTCTCAACAAACGAAGATGAGCTTAATTTCATCATTAAGTACTCAACCTCCATTCAAACCATATTTCAGAAAAAAAAGTTATTTTTAATTGAAAATTGACTACCAGTACCCGAAAGGCACGAGTCGGATAATCGAGATGAAATCCGTCACCAAGCCAGAGTGAGGCCGGCATTGTACCGGATTTCATCTTGATTATCCGATCTGTGCCTTTTGGGTACTGGTAGTCAATTTTAAGGGTAGTTAAAGTTAGGTTTTTTGTGATTTTTGCTAAATGCATCTCAAATGCTTTGAGATGATATCTAACTCATCTCAAACTATTACTTCCGCGTAACAAGTGTAATTTTCATCTAATATATCAGTTTGTACAATCAACTACGTCTGCATCAACCAAAAAAACCTCAAAAAAATGCTCGAAATTGAAACAATTTTAATTTTTCTGTCAGTCAGCCTTACAACTTATTATTTTGTGAATTATTCAAAGATAAAAAGAGTTCGCGAGTTAGCATCAAAACTTCCAGGACACAATGGATTGTCTTTATTGTCATCAATTTATATTACATTAAAAACAAAACGGACGGATTATGTTCCACGTATTTTTAGTTTTATCAAGTCTGATCATCCAATAACTAAACTTTGGTTTCTTAATAAACTTTTAATAATCACAAAAGATGCTGATTTTATTCATAAAATTTTCAATTCCCAGAAAGTTAATGACAAGCCAAAATTATTTTATCAAGGATTTCCAGTTAAAAAAGCTTTACTTGTCATGTCTGGTGCTGATCATAAAAGACATCGGAAAATTCTTAACAAAGCATTTAAATCGAACATGTTGGAACTACTTCCTGCCGTTTTTGATGAAAAGTCAAAGAAAATTTTGGATTTGATGATGGATCGTGTGGATTGTGGTGAATTTGAGTTGACTGAATATGTTGGTGCTTACTCATTTGAGTCATTGGGAAAAAGTCATTTTAACTATGAGATGGAATATTTTAAAAGTGATATTGTTCGTGCTTATGAGAGGTTAGTAATAGGATCTGATGGGATGGGGTTTTAAGGGTATGTTCTATAACTCTAGAGCAGTGATGGTCAACCGGTATGCCACGGCACATTAGAATTTCGAATTTTTTTCGAAAAGCACTTAGAGCCGTGTTCCGTGTGCGATTTTGGTCATGACCAGCTCCCAAGGTGTGTCGCGATACAAAAAAGTTTGGCCAGCACTGCTCTAAAGGTAAACCTCAAAAATCGAAAATCAGAAACACTAAATCTTAAACCTCATACATACCCTAAACCCCAAACCTTTATACTCCAAACACCAATCCCCATATCTTAAACCTCATACCTCATAACCCATACCACATACTCCAAACTCCAAACTCCAAACACCAAAACTTAAAATCCAAAACCCCAAACACCAAAACCCCAAATCCCAAACCCCAAACACCAAAACTTTAAACTCCAAACTTCAATCCCCAAACACCAAAACCCCAAACCCCAAATCCCAAATCCCAAACACCGAAACTCCAAACCCCAAATCCCGAATTCCAAACCCCAAATCTCCCAAGTTCCAAAAATTTCAAATCATAAACAACAAATCCCAAACCCATATTCCATATCCTAGGGTACATATACCTCAAAGGATACTCTAGAGATATCTAGTGTATACTCTAGTGTATAACCACGAGGCCTACCCCAAAATTTATCCTTGGATACACATAAACGTATAATTTGTTCCTCCGATAATGTTGTACTCCTTGGGTATAACTCAGGGGCGTAGCCAGGGGGGGGGGGGGGGTTGACCCCCTATTTTCACGAGGTTTACACTAGATATTATTGAATTTTTCAGATCCGAACCAAAAAACGTTGAAAAGTAGCGAAAACCCCCCTGAAAAAAATTCCTGGCTACGCCCCTGGTATAACTTAGTGTACCTTACTGTTTGGTGTATACATTCACCTGGTTTCTATAGTACTACTAAATCTTACATATTATATTTACTTTCAGTTTCTGTTCCTTGATAATTGACACACTGCCATTCCTAATGATTGGTCTCAAAAGAATAATCTTCAATTTTACGAAATTAGGAAAAAAATTGACTCAAACTGAAAATGAATTTCAAATATTTTTTGATAAAGTTTGCAATGCACACAAACAAAATTCGAATGACAAAATTGAAAATTCATTCGTTGATTTACTTTTGGATCCAAAAAATAGTTTTGATAAACAGGAAGTCAAAGAGGAGCTGATATTCGCTACTTTAGGAGTAAGTTTGTTAATTGAACGCTTTTGTTGAAGAACGTTCCCCAAAAAACGGCCGTTTTGAATTTGAAAATTGTTAACCGATTTTTGCAAAACACAAATTTAAAATTTTTTTGTTTATTCAGTGAAATTTAATTTTGTTATGCTTTAATTTTATTACGATAATAAATTAAAATGTTAAATGAATAATATTGAGACATGAAAAATTAAATTTTGCTAAATAAATAAAAATTTTCACTTTGCGTTTTGCAAAAATCGGTCAACAATTTTCAAATTCAAAACGACCGTTTTTTAGGGGCACGTTCTTTAACAAAAGCGTTCAATTATGTCATTAAAATGTGAATCTAAGCTTTAAATTGTTAAAAAAAAAAGGTTTTCGAAACAACAACAAGAACAATTTCAACAGCTCTGATGATGATTGGAATGCACAAAAATGTCCAAGATAAGGCATTTAAGGAAATTGAAGATATTTACAGTCAAGAAGTTAACACAGAGTTCACAGTTGATTTTCTACAAAAGTTTAAATATTTGGAGCTTATTTTGAAAGAAACATTGAGACTGTTTGCTGTAGTTCCAGTTGTGGCACGTGAGACATCCGATGAAGTTAACATAAATGGATATTTAATACCAAAAAATACATCAATTATAATTTCAATACATGCAATGCACAGAGATGAATCGTATTGGGGAAATGATGCTGACAAATTCAGGCCCGAACGTTTTGAAGAGGAACTAAAAAATACTCATGCATGGATGCCATTTACTGATGGAAGTAGAATTTGTATTGGTAAGTTAAATGATTTAATGAGAAAGAATTGTGGATTAATTAATGCTAATTTATATCCAGGCTATCGATATGCGATGATGTCGATGAAAGTTTTCTTGATTAATTTTCTAAGAAGATACAATGTAAGTTGTGCAACGAAACTTGAAGATTTGGAAACAGAAATGACATTTACGTTAAACATTGTTAATGGATATAAGGCTGGTATTTGTAGTCGGTAAACTTAGTACGAACGTAATCTTATTGGAGATTGAAATCTTTATTGAACACCTTTTACGATTCCTTGTGGCTGGATCTAACATATTATGGCCATAAATTGTTGCTGAAACTCATTTATTCTTCATAAATCCCTACCCATGTAACCAAAATAGTCCTTACGTATTCCATTGACTTTCCTTAGGAATATGAATGGAATACATTAGGATGATTTTGGTTATTAGGGTACTGGATATTATTTAATGGCCATGGCTGCTCACTGGATTTCATTTAATGGAAATGGCTGCTTACTGGATCTCATGGATAACATTTTTAGGATTCTTTATTTTTTTTTAAATTTTCGGTTAATTTACTAATTGCGGAAAATGAGCTTTCGTCGGTCACGAGTGACCACCTTTATACTAGTTTGAAATTTCTGAAATTAACTTCCACGCAAAGCGTGTAAGTTATTGGTTTTGGTCGAGCCCTTTTTTTCACGTTTTTGGGACTTTTTGCGAAATCTACGCAATAAAACCCCATACAACCTGATATTGAAATCACCGCTATAGAATTACGCGTCGAATGACACAACTTTCAGTTCATTTGGACATATTGTGCATGCACACGGTCCAAAAAACATGGTTTCCAAAATACCATCATTTTTGTGACCAGGGCTGTAGCTTCTGGATGCATATATTTTGATGGGTTTTTGGTGTCAAATTATCAGGCAACCACTGAACCCTTCGGAACGGCTATGCGCTTTGCATGATTTTGAGGTTATATATGTTTTTTTCATCAGAGTATGAACAGTACTTTTTATGAGAAATTTTCGAGTTTACCATCTTCATCTAACTTTTTTGAGAAGTTTTTGGTACCAAAATGTGCGTCTCGATGAGTAGATTAATAATATACAGAAATTTTTTGATATAAGAGCCATTTAAGGGGTCAAAAAGCCAAAAAACTGATTTTTTCGACCCAAAAAATTTTCGCGCGAAGCGCGACCTCGAAAAATAAATAAAGACAGTAAAAATTTTACGGAAAAACTAGATTTTTTTCTTATTTCTTTCTTACTATTTTTACTATTTCAAAATATATGAAATTGCACTTTCATATACACTAAAATAGACTCATCAGATGCATATTAAAAATAAAATTTTATAATTTGAAAAATAGAATCTGTAGCCAATCTAATCAGGAGAAGGTTTTGTAATATTGTCTCGAATAATGTGTTGTTCACTGACATAAAAATATATGGATAATGTTTATTTAAAAAAATCCATAGTTTAAAAGAGAAAACTGTAATCTATAAAAGAAGAATTTTATGTTTGTACTCCAAGCTATTGTAAGGTGGCGTGGAAGTTCGTGGCTTTCTATGTAAGTCGTGTTTTTTTCATGATTATTTTTTTTTTTTCTTGTAAATTTCAATAAAATTTGTAAAATTCCAATTATGAATTAAAAAAATTTTATCATCAACAAATTTCATTTTGCAATAATTCCATTGACTTTCCATGTTACAGGTAAAGAGTGTGTTATTGGTTAAATAAACTTCACTTGTGCTTTGTTTGCAATAATTTAAAAGCATATATTCAAGTTATTTCCGATGTTTATTCAACACCAATTAAAATTGATGTTTTTGAGGACAAAAAATGTATAGAGTAAAGGCAGTGCCCTGATTAAATTAGGCTAGATATATTAAATAATTTAATTCAATATTTTTTTATCATTTTTTTAATAATTATAAAATTGTCAAATTTTCAACTTCGATTGTAAAAACTGAGTTAATTTTGAAAAATTTTTGTATGCAATTTATAATAACATTTAAGCCAATCAAAAGTATTATATGAAATTTCACAGAATTTGAAAAAGGATGAAAATGGCGAAAGTCATTAAGTTCGAATCCTTAGAAAATTCCTGAATTTCAAAAATTGTTATTAAATGATGAAAAAGTTGTCGAGCTGAAATTTCCATGATTAAATAATTGGCTTTGCTTTACTGATAATAAAAAAATTATTTTTTGAAATTTAAATTTTTTAAAAAAATTTTAAATGTTGGATTTTTTTTTTTTAATTTTACTCACAAAAATAATTTCTATAATTTTGCAACAAAATTCTAATCCTTAATATCTATAAACATTCACATGCATTTTCTTGTCCATTTAAATATTCCGAACAGCCAGCCAACACGACAATCCATGGAAATAATAAATCATATCCATAATTTAATAAACTACAATTAGTTGTGCATGCTGCATCTAAACAATTCTGAAATTCATCATCACACCATTCCTTTAAATAATTGCATGTTCCATAACATTTATCATGATTATTGCAGCAATCTTCAATTATTTTTGGAATTAAAAAATCTGGAAGTTTAATTCTGGATCCACATCCGTTGAAAGTTGAGATGTAAGTTGAATTTCGGCTTGGTTGTTTGTCTGTGGAAAGAAATGTTGTGAGGAATAAAGGTGGCACAATGGGTGGGGAAAATATTTAATTAAATTTCAAAATAAAAATTGGAAAATTCATCAAAATATAGAAATTTTTAGAAAATTTGGGAAAATTCTTGAAAATCTAATTAATCATAAAAAAATTTAAGTATTTTGGGAAAATTTCGGAAAAAATCGGAAAGTTTCGGAAAAATTCGGAAAATTTCGGAAAAAATCGGAAAATTTCGGAAAATTTCGGAAAAAATCGGAAATTTTCGGAAAAATTCGGAAAAATTTGGTAAATATGGTAAATTTGGTAAATTTTGGTTAAATTCGGAAAACTTCGGAAAAGATTTTTGGAAAATTTAGGAAAAATTCTAAAATTTTCAGGAAAAATCGGAAATTTTTGAAAAATTTCGGTAAAGTTTGGAAAATTTCGGTGAAATTCGTGAAAATTCGGGAAACTTCAGAAAAATTGGGAAATTTTTGGAAACCTTAGGAAAAATTCGGAAATTTTCGAAAATTTTCAAAAAAATCGCAAAATTTCGGAAATTTTCAAAATAATCGCAAAATTAATGGAAATTTTTGGAAACTTTCGGAATAATTCGGAAAAATTTTGAAAAATTCGGAAAATTTCGGAGTTATTCGGAAAAATTTGGAAAAATTCGGAAAATTTCGGAAAAATTCGAAAAATTTTGAAAAAATTCAGAAATTTTCGGAATAATTCGGAAAATATGGAAAAATTCGGGAAAAATCTCGAAAAAATTCGGAAATATTCCGAAAATTTAGCAAAATTACGGAAAATTAACAAAAAGTTCATTAAAAGTTCGAAAAATTCACAAAAAAATCAAAAATTCAATGAAAAATCTAAAAATTTGAGAAAAAATTAAAAACTTAAACAAATCAAAAAATTTGAAAATTTTTGAAAATTTCTTCAACTTTAGAAGTTTTTCATTATTTTTTCACGAAAAATTTAAGTATATAAAAAGCTTAAGTCTCTGCTGGTCTCTAAAGTAAAAACATCAACTCTAAATAGCTGTTCTTACATACCAAGATCTTCACACTTGTAATCACAATCTAACACTTCCGTTATTCCTTCACTAAGTGACACAACGCCCATAATAAAGTCACCAATTTTATCAGCTAGCCAATTAAACACTGAAAATGAATTTTCATTACTTGCTGTATCGCCAGCAACACTAACAATAAAAATCACAGAAATGATCAAAATAAGAATTTTTAAATCCATTTTTGCAAACTTTTTAAGTTGGAATCCATTGGTTCACTAAAAAGTATTAAAATATTGAAATTTTTTAGTAAAATTTAAAATAATTCGAAATTGAGCACAAGGTTGGAAAAGTCGTGACAGTTTGTTTTTATTTATCAACAATTCAATGGCAAAGGTTTAAGTTTTTGAGTAAAAGATATCGCAAATATAGAATCTTTATGAGTCAGAGGTGTAGCCTCTGTAGGAGGGCGGATTTTGGGGAAATTTTTAAAATGTTCTCGAACTTTTAGATTATAATGAAATTATTGTATTTTTTGTGAATTTTCCGAACTTTTAATGAACTTTTTTTAACTTTCCGTAATTTTGCTAAACTTTCGGAAAATTTCCAAAATTTTTCCGAAAATTTTTCAGAATTTTTCTTTTTTTCTAAATTTTTCCGAATCACTCCGAAAACTTTTCTGAAAATTTTTCGAAACTTTTTAGAATTTTTCTGAAAATTTCCGAATTTTTTCAAATTTTTCTGAATTTTTCTGAATTTCTCCGAAAATTTCCGATTTTTTTTCCGAAGTTTTCCGATTTTTTTTTCGAATTTTTCCAAATCTTTCCGAATTTTTCCGATTTTTTCCGAAGTTTTCCGATTTTTCCAATTTTTTTTTTTCGAATTTTTGTGAAAATTTCCAAATTTTTCAGAATTTTTGAGCATCTCCGAGTTTTTCCAAAATTTTCCGAATTTTTCCAAATCTTTCCGAATTTTTCCGAAAATTTCCGAATTTTTCCGATTTTTTCCGAAAATTTCCGATTTTTTCCGAAGTTTTCCGATTTTTCCAATTTTTTCGAATTTTTGCGAAAATTTTCGAACTTTTCAGAACTTTTCAGTATCTCCAAATTTTTCCAAATTTTTCCGAATCTTTCAGAATTTTTTCAAAAAATTCCGAATTTTTCTAAAATTTTCCGAATTTTTTTTCGAAAATTTCCTGATTTTTTCTATCCAGAAATTTTCCGATTTTTTCCGAAAATTTCCGATTTTTTCCGAAGTTTTCCGATTTTTCCAATTTTTTCGAATTTTTGCGAAATTTTTCGAATTTTTCAGTATTTCCGAATTTTTCCGATTATCTCCGATTTTTTCCGAAAATTTCCGAATTATCCGAAGTTTTCCGATTTTTATTCGAATTTTTCCGAAAACTTCCGAAATTTTCTGAGTTTTCATGAATTTAAAACATATTTTTATAAATTTCTCTTAAAAATTAAGAAATTTATTTTGTTTAATTTATTTCATAACTGTTAAAACTTGCAGACTTTTTGTACGAAATAAATATTATCACGTCACTGGTCACGTCATAAATACATCAATTTTTTCAGACATCTTAAACATCTTAAATTCATCATTAAGTCTTTAAACTTTAACCATAATTCACGAAAATGAAGTTTTTAATAATTTTTCTCAAGCTTTTTTCAGTAAGTTTAGCTGCCGTACCTGGAATATTTGACTGTGTCTATAAATGCTCTGATTGTAAGTTTTGTGAACTTAATTATCAGAAATTTAATTTAAAAATTAATTTAAAAAAATTCAAGCAAAAACAGCAATTCGTAATCCAATCAATATTCCATCAACAAATGGCTGCGGTGATTATGGAATTATTGCTCATCCAAGTTTACTTCCAAATCAAGGATTTGTGAGTTGCTGCAATGATTATGACATTTGTTATGAAACATTTAATAAAACCAAAGATTTTTGTGATAAAGTTTTTAAAGATTGTGCAGTAAATACTTGTAATAATGGCTGGGGATGTAAATTTGTTGCTGAATTATTTAATGCAAGTCCGTCATACATGGAAAGGCAAAAGAGAGCTAGTTTATGCATTTAAGACTTATTTTGTACATTTTTTTGCCATAAATTGTAAAAACATTTGTGCGTTCCAAATAAAATTGTTTGTGTTTTAAACAGCTGCTTTTTTTAAAATAAAATATCATTGTAATGCTGAATTGTTCCTCATTTTGTGAAATACTTTTTATTGCGAAGCACATAAATTTATTTTATTTCAAAATTCAACAAGATTTTTTTTATTAGAAAATGAAAAATTTTATCAGAATTTTTGCAATTTTGGCTTTAATTTCAATTGGTTCTGGTTTTGTTCCGAATAATCCTGGATTTTTGGCAGATACCTTGAGAGGATTGATTAATAATTGTACACTTGTTTGTCCATCAAGTAAGTTGTTTTTCAATTAAAAATAATTTTTTAAGTAAACTCAAAAAATTGAAAATTTTGAAACTTTTTTAAAATTTTTTTGAAATTTTTTTTAACGTTTTTTTGAACCGATTTCAAAAAATTTTAAAAAAATTTCAAAAAATTTTTAAAGAAATGTCAAAAAATTTTTTAAAAAATTTTATTTAGTTTTTAAAAAGTTTTTGAAATTTTTTAAAAAATTTTTTGAAATTTTTTTTTTAAAATTTTTTGAAATTTTTTTAAAAATTTTTTGAATTTTTTAAAACAATTTTTGAATAAATTTCAAAAATTTTTAAAAAAAATTTAAAAAAAATTTCAAAAAATTTTCAAAACATTTTAAAAAGTAAAAAAATTAATTTTTTTTTATTTTTAGAAGCTGCTCCAGTCGCAAATCCAACCTATCAAAAATCTTTCAATGGATGTGGCTCGAAAGGTTTTGTTGTCGATCCAAAATTACTTCCACGACCACAATTTGAGCAGTGCTGCAACAACCATGATTACTGCTATGACACATGCAATATTCAGAAGAATGACTGTGACACAACATTTTGGAACTGCATGCTGATTGCTTGTGGAAATGCCGTAAATTGTGACACAAAAATTTGTAAAGCAAATGCAGATGCTTTTTACAATATTGTGAAGCAAATTGGATGTAGTTCTTATCTTGACAGTCAAAGAAAAGCTTGCATTTGCAATTAATTAATTTTTTTATATAAATTTAAATGACTAAAATACAGTTGAATGGAAATATAAATAATATTGATTGTAAATTTTTTTATGCATTCCAATATTTTTAAAAATAAATTTTCGAAAAATTCAAAAATTTTCCATTTTTTTTTAATTTTCATTTTTTTTAAATTTTCAATTTTTTTAAAGATTTATGTTTTGAAAATTTTTCAATTTTTTTTTTTAAAATTTTAATTTTTTTTAAAAATTACAATTTTTTTTAAAAATTTTAATTTTTTTTTAAAATTTCAATTTTTTTTAAAAATTTCATTTTTTTTTTTAATTTCAATTTTTTTAAAAAATTTCAATTTTTTTTTAATTTCATTTTTTTTTTAAATTTCAATTTTTTTAAACTTTTTCATTTTTTAAAATTTTTCAAATTTTTCTAAAGTTTTTAATTTTTTTTAAAAATTTTTCAGTTTATTTTTAATTTTGCATTTTTTTTTAATCTTTAAAATTTTTTTAAAAAAATTTTCATATGTTTTTAACAATTTTTCATTGTTTTAACTTTTTAATTTTTTTAAAAATTTTTTCGATTTTTGTTAAGTTTTTTTTTTAAATTTTCAAGTTTTTTTTAACTTTTTCATTTTTCAATTTTTTTCAGTTTTTCATTTTTTTAAAAAATTTTCAATTTTTCAATTTTTGAAAATTTTTTTGAAGTTCTTTTAAACTTTTTTTAATTTTTTTTATTTCATTTTTTATAGTATTTTCATTTCTTTAGATTTTTGATTTCTTTTTTTAATTTTTCAAATTATTTAATTTTCTTTTTTAAATTTCTTGATTTTTTAATTTTTTTTAAATTTATTTTTTTTTTAAGTTTGCAATTTTTTTAAAAATTTTCAATTTTTTAAAAAAATTTTCAACTTTTTCTTTTAAAATTTTTTCATTTTTTTTTAAATTTTTCATT
The DNA here is from genome assembly GCA_026123125.1 of Chironomus striatipennis. Taxonomy (NCBI): domain Eukaryota; kingdom Metazoa; phylum Arthropoda; class Insecta; order Diptera; family Chironomidae; genus Chironomus; species Chironomus striatipennis. The sequence goes on along the minus strand of CM047391.1, from coordinate 683,605 downwards.
TTTTTAAAAATTTTTCAATTTTTTCATTTTTTTAAATATTTTTCAAATTTTTTCATATTTTTCTTAATCTTTTAAACTTTTCATTTTTTTAAATTTTCTTATTTTTTTTTTATTTCTCATAAATTTTTTATTTTTGTTTGATTAAAATTAATTAAAATTAATTTTTGCAGCATTTTCCAAAATTTTTCTTTAATTTCAGAAAAATAAATTAAGTAACGAGCATAAAATAAGTGACGGTATAATCAGCTGTTGAACCAACTGTTTGAAAAATAAACAAAAATGTTTTTAGTGATAATCACCAGGGACCGTCAACGATCATTGATCGAGATCGACATGATCGAGATCGTCAAAATCGATCAAAATCCGATCAATGATCGATCGATCATATGATCGAATCGATCAAATCTGAATATGATCGATCGATCATTCGATCATCGATCAAATTCTTTAAAAATTGATCGATTGATCGTCGATCATCGATCAAAAAACTTGAAATTGATCGTGATCGAGCGATCATTTGTCGATCACTGATCGCTCGATCATTGATCGCTCGATCAAAATTTCGGATATGATCGACCGATCAATCGATCATTCGATCATTTTTTCAAATATTGATCGTGACGATCAATGATCGAGCGACCAATTGATCGTTCGATCATTAATCGCTCGATCATTTTTTAAATATTTGATCGACGTTTTGATAAAAAAAAACTGAACAAATATTTAAGGTGCTGAATAATCTTATTCTTTATGCTTCATTACTGGATGTTCCTGTATCTTGCTATTTTGATACTGAAAGGACTGGATTTTCCCATTTCTCTTTTTGCTTAGTCTTTACATCAAGTTATATCATCATACTTGATTCAGTCAATGTTTAAGGAATCATTCACTTAGTACGTTCACTTTTTAGGAATTGAAGGATTTTTTGGTTAAACAAAAAATTATTTCTCGCTACAATTGTAAAAAGTAATTAAGATAAAAAATATTGAAATTCGTACAGAATTTAGTAATAATGAAGCGGATCGCGCTTCATGTGCATATTAATACCATTAGAAAAATTTGGCTCTTAAGGAATTCCAAAATTTTCACATTTAAGAATTTTTAAAACTAAACTGTAGACACAGGAGGCCAAAATGTCTTTGTTTTTGACCAACTAAAATAGGTTTAGAAATGTTTTGGGTACTTTTCAATACTTTTGAGAATATGTATTTAAATTTATTGAGCAAATACAGAAATGTTTAAAAAAAATCATACACACAGTGAACCACACGATTTTTTCAATAATTTAGATTGTAAGTTATGCACTGGTGGCTTAAAAAATTTTTTTTGAATTTTTTGTCAGCAAAACTTCTTGTTTTATTGATTCTGATCAAAAAAGTTGAATTCGCAATTTGTGAGAAATTTTTTAAATGTATTTTGCAATAATCGGTAAAGCTTAGCTTAAAAACGCACTTTCTTGGTAATGATACGGTCATTTTGAGACATTTTTAGCATAAAATGGTTTTTTCGTGGCTAAGTTCTGTGATCTTGAAGTTTTTGAAAATTTTAATTATTGGCGCTAAAAATATGGTTTAATAATTTCAAGTATTTTTGTGTAAACACAATAAATAAAATTAATTTAAATGATAAATAAGCTGCTGGAGACGACGCAGATCCTCCTCAAACAAAAATACTGCAAAAATATTAATTTTTTTCCATGTTTTGGATGCAAAAATCGTAAGAATGTAGTATGCGAATTTAAATAGTTGGAACAAAGTGGATATTTACTGCTTTATGTTGTGCGCCCTTTTAAAGTTTGAACTTTAAAATAAAGACCCCATAAAGTTTTAAGGAAAAAAATTGGGAAATCAACATTGCTCCCAATGAAAGTTACAGGATATACAAAATATTTTTTATTTTGTACGAATTTCAATAATTTTACTGAATTTTACCCAAATTAAATTAAAATTTTCATTCTACTAAAACCGAGTAATCTGTTGAGAAAAATCAGCAATTTTTAATAAAAAAAAGTTTTTCTAACTTAGGTCAGCAAAATTGAAATCAAAATTATTTAAAAATAAAAAATTGATGTAGACTAACAAGATTAGTCAAGAAATTAATTTTAAAATAATGACAAAAAATTTTTAAAAAAGTAATCTATAAAATTTTTTAAAAAAATTTCCCATATTCTTCTCGATCATTGATCGTGATCAATGATCGCCGATCAGATCGACCGATCATTCGATCATCCGATCATTTTTTAGGAATTTGATCGAATGATTGTCGATCATCGATCAAAAAACATAAAATTGATCGTGATCGAGCGATCATTTGTCGATCACTGATCGCTCGATCATTGATCGTCACGATCAAAATTTGAAAAAATGATCGAATGATCGATTGATCGGTCGATCATATCCAAAATTTTGATCGATCGATCAATGATCGAGCGATCAGTGATCGACAAATGATCGCTCGATCACGATCAATTTCAAGTTTTTTGATCGATGATCGACGATCAATCGATCAATTTTCTGGAAAAATAAAAAAATTGATCGATTGATCGAATGATCGAGCGATCAATTGTCGATCTGATCGGCGATCATCGATCACGATCAAATGACGATCAATTGATTGTCCCTGATAATCACCTTCAAAAAATAATCAACAGTTTTTAATCAACTTTTAGTTACAAGGGTCGAAAAAACTTTATTAAAATTATTATTTTAAATATTTTTTCGTATATTTTTGAACATTTTTCACTCGATTATGCAATTCTGGATCATAATTTTCACTTTCAAAATTCTAACATCAAAGTCTTTGTGCTCATCACTCGCCAGTCCTACATTTAATATTTTTGATATTTTTAAAGGAATTTTCAACATTTGCAGCTACGAATGTCCATCAAGTAAGTTTAATTTCAACATTATCCAAAAATTTCATTAATTTTCTTAAATTTTAGAAGCAATTCCAGTTCCAAAACCAAATTATAATCAAACATCAAATGGATGTGGACCTGAAATTATAAAAATCGACACTAAGTCACTTCCAAAGCCAGAATTCGAGCAGTGCTGCAATTTTCATGATTATTGTTATGACACTTGTCAAAGTAAGAAAGAAAGTTGTGACTTGAATTTTAGGGAATGTATGCTGACGACTTGTGGGACAGGAATTGACAACAGCACTCAAAAATGTAAAGAATATGCTGAAAATTTTTATAATGCCGTTAAGAATTTTGGTTGTATTTTTTATTTGGATGCACAAGAAAATGCTTGCGATTGTAATTAATTCGAGATGACTGGTCTATTAAAAAAAAATTTTCAAAGTCCTCGTGTTGTTAATCGAGGGATATTAAGCGCATTTTTATCGCAGCGATCAGTAATCGATTAAATAGAAATTGCTTTAAATTACAAAACCACCTAATTCCTCTTTCTATCATCAAAAAACCCTTAAAGAAATTCAGATTTTGTAAAAAAAAACTAAAAATTATTCAATTCTATCTTTCTTGCATGCACTATGCAAAAAAAGTCTGTTTTTAAGATAATAAATACAAATCCTTTCAAAAAAAGAAAAAAAATTTGACCAAAAATAACGGTCAAAAAAATTTTAAATTTCAACTGTAAAATTCAAATATTCAAATTCAAAAATTCAAATTTTTTAAAAAAAGGGTTTTTAACGAAGTCTTTTCCTTATTTAATGTTAAATCGGTAATTATAGGAATTGTGGATCGTTTTACGATTTTTTAATAGGCGAGGCAGGAATAACTCGATAGTAGAAAGATAAATCATCTTAAAAGAACTCTTAACTATGTCCCAGGGTGTGGAACTGATCAAATTGATCAAAAATGATCAAAAAAATTATCAAAAATGATCAAAAAGATCAAAAAGATCAAAAATGATCAAAAATGATCAAAAAAATTATCAAAAATTATCAAAATCAATTTGATCAGTTCCACACCCTTAACTATGTCTAGGGCAAGTTTTTTGTACCCCCCACCCTTTCGAACCCCCCCCCCCCCCAAACTAGTTTAACCTTTACTACTTTACCCTACCTTAACCTACCCCTCCTAGGATAGTCCTTACTACCCTACCCTCTCTGTCAACCTAGGACAGAGATAGGTTCAATCAACCTAGTCAACCTGGGTAGAGAAGGGTAAGGGTGTAGAGTAGGGTGGGGTAGGGTAGGGGTAGGCAGGACAGGTTAAGAAATCGGTTTCAGATATCTCAGACAGAGCTCATCAAGCCAGCCAGCCATTCAGCCAACCAGCCGAACATAGTGAATGCAATAGTGTCATTTCTTTCAAAAATGCGCTAAAAATCGTCAAATTTTCTTGAAGCACTCCTTTAAAAGTAGTAGTAGTAGTAGTAGTATAATTTATTTAAATTAGAGGTATTAAATTTACAAAGGAATGCATGAAATTGCATGAAAATGAGCAAAATTTAAATTCAAAGTTCTAAAATTTAAAAATTAGGCAAATTTCAATTCAGTAACTTTGGACCAATATTCATCCCCATTCTATTACTTATCACGTATGTAAAAAAGTATGTAAATTAAGGAATAAAAATTCATTTTTAAAATTTTTCTCAACAAAAATTAGCTCAAAAAGTACAGATCGGATAGTCGAGTAGAAATCCAGCTGACCTCACTTCGGCTTGGTGCCGGATTTCGTCTTGACTATCCGACTTTTGCTTTTTGGGTAAAATTATTAATTTTATTAACAATTAGTAAAATGAATTAACAAATACAAGCGTTACTTTGTGCAATAAGGTAAGCAGGACATCCTCCATATTTCACAATTGTATACAACTTGTCTGCTACCCATTCACAGGTACTATCAGATCCACAAACTCTTAACATACAGTCTCTAAAATTGTCATCACAATCACTTTTTACGCTATTGCATGTATCATAACAGATGTCATGTTGATTGCAGCAAGTTTCAATTCCAGGTTTAGGAAGGATTTTTTTGGGAATTGTTATGCTTCCGACACCACAACCATTGGCTGTTGGTGTGTGTGCGGGGTTTGTTACGGGGGTTTTTGCTATAAAAAATTGTTTTTTAAAGTAAAGAAATTTGATTGATGATGTTATTGCACTTACATTTATTACTGCATTCGTAAGTACAACCTGAAAAATATTTTCACCACAAATTAAGATTTTCGTCTACAAAATTAATGGCATTAAAAACTTACCCCAAAAAGTCAAATTGCTTGATGGAATCGAATACCAACTAGATTCTAAAATTTCAACCAATGAAGGATCCAAACTTGGTCCACCAGCAGATGTTGTAGTAATAAAAATTGTAGCAGTCAGAAAAATAACAAAAAAAGCCATTTTTATAAGAAAAAATTACTTAAACTGATTGTGAACTGATAACATTTTGAATTTATTTAAAGAATTTATACTTTTCTGTAAATTTATAAATTTTTTAAACTCATGTCACGAAGAACACTTAATGATGGTCGTGAGTTATTTTTAACAGGAGAATATAATATAACACTAGAACAGTAGTATATAGAGCATACAAAAATTATTTCGGCCCATATAAAAATTAATAAAGTTTAAGAAAAAAACCGACCCGAAATTTCGGCCGAAAAAAAAGAGCTCGGCAGAAATTTTGGCCGAAAAATAGTTTTTGGCAGAAATTTTGGCAGAAAATAAAGTTTTCGGCAGAAATTTTGGCAGAAAATATAGTTTTCGGTAGAAATTTTGGCCGAAAAAATAGTTTTCGGCAGAAATTTTGGCCGGAAAAATAGTTTTTGGCAGAAATTTTGGCAGAAAATATGGTTTTCGGCAGAAATTTTGGCCGAAAAAACAGTTTTCGGCAGACATTTTGGCCAAAAAAATAGTTTTTGGCAGAAATTTTGGCCGGAAAAATAGTTTTCGGCAGAAATTTTGGCAGAAAATATAGTTTTCGGCAGAAACTTTGGCCGAAAAAATAGTTTTTGGCAGAAATTTTGGCCGAAAAAATAGTTTTCGGCAGAAATTTTGGCAGAAAAAATAGTTTTCGGCAGAAATTTTGGCAGAAAATATAGTTTTCGGCAGAAATTTTGGCAGAAGATATAGTTTTCGGTAGAAATTTTGGCCGAAAAAATAGTTTTCGGCCAAAAATTTAGCCCATATAGCAATTAATAAAATGTAAGTAGAAAATTGACCCAAAATTTCGGCCGAAATTGTTTCCGAAAAGAAAAATTTGGCAGCAATTTTGCCCGAAATAATAGTTTTCGGACGAAATAATACCCTTTCATGGGGGGGTTTATACCTCCTCTCTTTTTGGAAAATTTCTTCAATTTTTAACCACCTCCCCCCCCCCAAAATTCTTCGTTCCATACAAAAAAATTATATTTTCGATTTCCAAAACTTTTTATTTTCCTTGAAAAATTTAAACAACTTTTCTGTTACTTTTGAGGATCACAATGTCCCTCAACAGAACTTAAACTATCTATATTTACAAACACATGCATTAGACTGTGCACTGAGATATGCTGGACATCCAAAATTATCAACAGCCAAATACAAACCTTCAGCGTAAGCTTTACATGCAAGTACTTTTGCACTAAATCCCTGTCCACATGCATTCATCATGCATGACCGAAAAACATTGTCACATCCAATTTTTCCATTTTTACATGTGTCATAGCAAATATCATGTTGATTGCAGCATGTTTCAATTCCAGGTACTGGAAGGTCTTTTTTGTCAATTTTTAGTCCTCCACTTCCGCATCCGTTGGACGATGGTGTGTGGTTTGGATTGGGAAAAAGTTTCTTGACTGTGGATGGAAAATTATTTGAGTTTTTTGTACTTTTTTTGGTAATTTTTGATTTTTTGGGACGTTGTCGGATCGGGAAAGTAAAACACAAATAATTGATATCGTCAAAACTGCATATATTTGTGTAAGATGAGGTACAGTGCGTAAAATAATACGATACGATTCAATTTTTCTAAAATTGAATAAAAATAAGAAAAATATAGTAAAATAAATCATATAAAGCCTACTTCGTGAAACACGTCCGATCACGACGGAGTCCAGTGAAAAAAGAAAGAAAACCGTAACTGGACTGAATCGGTATCATAAATGAATCGGTAAAACCGATAGAAAATACAAAAATAAATCGACCGTTGAATCTCTAAGCAACAGGGACGTTTTTGAATTTTTGGATATTTTTACGAATTTTGAGATTTTTCTTGGATTTTTTTTTTTCAATTTTTAAGAATTTTTGGAAATTTTTGGAAGTTTTTGGAAGTTTTTGAAATTTTTTTGGGGTCTTCTGGATTTTTTGAGTTTTTTTTTGGTTTTTTTGGATTTTTTAAAAAGATTTTTGGATTTTTTCGGAATTTTTTTGGAAACTTTCGGGAATTTTTTAAGTTTTGGTTTTTAGGTTTTTTTTTGCATTTTTTGAAAATTTTTGGGATTTTTTGGATTTTTTTATGATTTTTGAGAATTTCTGGAAGTTTTTGGTTTTTTTGGTTTTTTTGGTTTTTTTTGGTTTCTTGGTTTTTTTGATTTTTTTGCAATTTTTGGGACTTTTTGTGATTTTTTGTATTTTTTATGATTTTTGGGAATTTCTGGATATTTTTGGTTTTCTTTAGCATTTTTTGGATTTTTTTAAAATTTATGAAAATTCTTTTTGGAAATTTTTGAGTTTTTTTTGGTTTTTTTAGATTTTTTTACTTTTTTTGTTTTTTTTTTGGATTTTTTTTTTTTTACTTTTTTGGGAATTTTTACTTTTTTGAGAATTTTTGGTTTTTTTATTTGGATTTTTGAATTTTTTTACGATTTTTTACGACATTTTAGAAAATTTTTTGGGGTTTTTTACGTTTTTTAAAAATATTTTTGAAAATTTTTCGATTTTTTTTAAGATTTTTAAAGATTTTAGGGAATTTTGGTATTTTTTGGAATGTTTTGGGGAATTTTGGATTTTTTGGAATTTTTTAGGGAATTTTTAAAATTTTCTTGGATTTTGAGAATTAATTCCAAAAACCAAAATGAATACGCCCTGAATTTCACTCCAATGTGAACTTGATGGAAATCCATGACAAAAACCGCACATGGCATGCAGTTCGGGGGATTTTTTAACTTCTTTTACTTAAAATTCCACAAACCGCATGTTACATGCAATTTTGGTCTTGGATTACATCTAAAGTGTCCCACAAAGTAAAAAATGTTGCGCACCACTGATCCACAAAAAAAGGCACAAAAAGCTACAAAAGTACTCACATGGATTTAAGCAAAAATATGGACACGGAATAGCTTCAAAGAATTAAAAAATTAATTATTTTCCATTAATTTAACTAATAATTAATCATACTTCTAGGTTGAGCCTTAGTATTTGGACTGAGATCGATGGTTGGTCCACCAGCAAGAACAATTGGAAACAAAATTCCAAAAATTAAAGAAAATTGAAAAGAAAAATTAATTTTTTTCATATTTTTTTTTTTTGAATTAAAGTTGACAATTTTTAATGACAAAAGAGAAAAACTTTTGGTGGACTGAACATTTTTTAGTTAATTTGAATTGCTTTTATATTAAATTTCTAAATTCGGTCAGTCATGATTATTTTAATTATTAATAAAATTATTTATTGGTTAAAAATGCTTCATTAAGAATATAAAAAGGAATTTAATTAATGGTAACAAAAAAACAGGAAGCACAAACTTTATTGTAAAGGCTATTGTAGCTTCATACCTACGACAGATAATGCAATAAAAATTGCAGGTAGGTTAGGGTATTGTTGTCGTAAATAGGAATAGTTATGAACTTAATTTGATAACTAAACTCAAATCAGTATTTCTAAAAAATTTTAAGATTATTAAGTAAAGGATGATTTTTTTAAAACATAATTTTCAGTTGGAAATATTCTTGGTCAGTCACCCTGTCATGTTTTTTCTTCCTTCAAAGATTTTTAAAATAATATTTTAAAAAGTAAAAAAATCGTGTAAGTAAAAAATTTAATATTTGTGGTCACCCTGTAATTTTTGGTCATCTTTTAAGACTTTTTTTATTACTGTTTATTTCTTCATCATTCCTTTATTTCCATTATTGAAAATAAAATTAGAAAAATAAAAAATAAGCAAAAATTCAAAGATTTTTGGTCACTCTGTCATATTTTTTTCTAATTTTCAAAAGTTTAAATTTTTTACTACAAAGTATGATTTTTTAAGATTCTTGAATTTTTTAAATTTTATTTTTTAAGTCACCCTGTCGAGATTATTCCTCATCATTTGATAATTTTTTTTAAAAAAAAGTTAAAGAAAAAAAAGCAGTCAAGTGCCTCCGTAGAGTAATCGGTAAGGCGCCTGGCTCAAATTTGGTATGGTTTCAAAATTTGTCGGTTCGAGCCCAGCCATTTCCAAAATTTTGCTTTTTCGGAAGCTTGGATACTTCGACTGCTTAATGACAAGATTTAGTCATAATTGGGCCTCGGGGCAACGATGGATTAAGAAACGGGTCAGGAAATTTAAGCATAATTGGAAAAATTGGAACGAGACCTGCAAGATTACCACAGTATTGGAATATTGTCAGAACGGACCTGAAAGTATCACGTTGTATCCACAATAGATCGAAACAAGAGTCTTAGTTTATTCAGAACCTAGTTTGGAAAATTATATTCTTGATCTTACTTAATGTAATAAATAAGCAATGTAAATGAAGTATATCAATTACTCCGGACAGTATGTCGACAAATAAATGCAATAAAATGCACCAATTGAAAGTAGAATTTGAAAAATAAAAATTCGCAGAATTTAAAATAACGAAATATTTGTAGTCACCCTGTCATAGAAATTTGGTCACCTTGTCACAAAATTTTTGTTCACTCTGTACTTTTCAAAATATATTAATTTAAAAAAAAATATCTGAAAAATAAAATTGAACAAATGCAATACAAAAAACATTAAAAAAAGCCAAAATCCATAAAATTAAATATAAACAATTTTATTAACATTGTTTACAATTCCTTGAAATATCATTTTGAATATTTTTTAAATATTTATCACGATAATCTTTATCAATGCATGTATTTCCATCCAAATACACAAATCTTAATCTATTCATATCATTAAAAACTTCATCATCGATACATTCAAGTAAATTTTCATTCAACCACACATTTGTTAATTTTTTATTTCTTGAAAAATGTTCGTTAAATATTTTACGAATTTTATTTGATGGAAGTGCAACTTTGCGTAGTTCCTTAAGTGACTGAAAAACATTTGATGGTAAATTCTTAATTTCATTAAATCCAAGGTATAAGTTCCTCAATGCATGAAGATTTTTGAATGAATTTTCCTCAATTCCATGAATTTTATTATTTGCCAAATCCAAATGGACAAGCATGTGAAGATCATCAAATGTAATTCCTCCAGAAAAATGATGTGAGATTTGATTATGTTGAAGATCAATGACTCGAAGTCGTTTTAAAGATTCTCAAAATTTGGCTTCTGAAATTGAATTTATTGCACAATTGTAAGCTTTCCATAAATTAATAAATTTGGAAAGACTTCGTTGACTTTAATTGGTAAAAAGTGGACTGTTTTTGAATCTTTGAGTTGTAAATCCTGGAGACTTGTGTGTTGATCTGATTGCAGATATTCTCATAATTCTTAGGACTATTTATGATTGATTTTCGACGCTTACAAAGTATAAGTTGTTAATTTGCTCCAAATTCTTTCCATAAATGGACCCAAATGTCACCTTTGACATGTGTTTGGTGTGTTGGAACTACTGATGCTTGAATTACATGTGATTTTGTGATGTTTAATTTGATAAATATGATAAATATTGCTGTTAGTTTAATGGATCTGGGAAAGATAGAGAAATTGAAAATATTTAAGATTTAAAAAAATAAAAAACTTTGAAAAAATTCAAAAAAAAAAATAAAAAACAAATAAATTTAAAAAATTTGAAAAAGTTTTAAAATACTATAAAAATCTATTTTTGAAAAAAAATCAAAAAAATTAATTTTTTTAATAATTTTTAAACTTTTTAAATTTTTTTTTTAAATTTTTGAAATTTTTTTTAAATTTTTGAAATTTTTTAACAAATTTTTTGAAATTTTTTAACAAATTTTTTTGAAATTTTTAAAAGTTTTTGAAATTTTTAAAATTTTTTGAAATTTTTAAAATTTTTTGAAATTTTTAAAATTTTTTGAAATTTTTAAAAATTTTTTTGAAGTTTTTTTTAAAATTTTTTTGAAATTTTTAACAATTTTTTTTGAAATTTTTAACAAAATTTTTTTAAAATTTTTAAAAAATTTATTTGAAATTTTTAACAAAATATTTTGAAATTTTTAACAAATTTTTTGAAATTTTAGCAAAATTTTTGACAACAAATATGAAATCTTAAAAAAAATTTTTTTAAATATTTTTTAAAATTTTTTTCAGGAAAAAATTTAAAATTTTTGAAATTTTTTTTTGAAATTTTTCAAATTTTTTTTTTTAATTTTTTAATTTTTTTTTTGAAATTTTTTAAAAATTTTTTTGAAATTTTTAAAATTTTTTTTTGATTTTTTTAAAACTTTTTTGAATATTTTTAAAAAATTTTTTGAAGTTTTCAACAAATTTTTTAAAATTTTAGCAAAATTTTTTGAAAATTTTTGACAAAATATATGAAATTTTAAAAAAAAAAATTTAAATATTGTTTAAAGTTTTTTTCAGGAAAAAATTTAAAATTTTTTAAAAATTTTTTAAAATTTTTTAAAATTTTTTTTGAAATTTTTCAAATTTTTTTTTTTTTGAAATTTTTCAAATTTTTTTTTTTTGAAATTTTTTAAATTTTTTTTTTAAATTTTTTAAATAATTTTTTGAAATTTTTAAAATTTGTTTTGAAATTTTTAAATTTTTTTTTGAAATTTTTTAAATTTTTTTTGAAATTTATTAAATTTTTTTTTTGATTTTTTTAAAAACTTTTTTGAATAAAAATATTCAAAATTTTTTGAAATATTTATAAATTTTTTTTTTAATGTTTTTTGAAATTTTTAAAATTTTTTTTGAAATTTTTAAAATTTTTTTTGAAATTTTTAAAAATTTTTTTTGAAATTTTTAAAATTTTTTTATGAAATTTTTTAAAATTTTTTTTTAAATTTTTTAAAATTTTTTTTGAAATTTATTAAAATTTTTTTTGATTTTTTTAAAACTTTTTTGAATATTTTTAAAAAATTTTTGGAAATTTTCAACAAATTTTTTAAAATTTTAGCAAAATTTTTTGAAAATTTTTGACAAAATATATGAAATTTTTAAAAAAAAAATTTAAATATTGTTTAAAGTTTTTTTCAGGAAAAAATTTAAAATTTTTTAAAAATTTTTTAAACTTTTTTAAATTTTTTTTTGAAATTTTTCAAATTTTTTTTTTGAAATTTTTTAAATTTTTTTTTAAATTTTTTAAATAATTTTTTGAAATTTTTAAAATTTTTTTTGAAATTTTTAAATTTTTTTTTGAAATTTTTTAAATTTTTTTTGAATTTTATTAAATTTTTTTTTTGATTTTTTGAAAACTTTTTTGAATAAAAATACTCAAAATTTTTTGAAATTTTTTTAAAATTTTTTTTCAATGTTTTTAAAAATTTTTTTGAAATTTTTTTAAAATTTTTATAAAATTTTTTTAAAAATTTTTTTGAATTTTTTTTTAAATTTTTTTGAAATTTTTTTAAAATTTTTATAAAATTTTTTTAAAAATTTTTTTGAATTTTTTTTTAAATTTTTTTGAAATTTTTTAAAAAAATTTAAAAAAATTGAAAATTTTTTTTTGCTTGAAATTTTTGAAGAATATTTTGGAAAAGCTTATTCACTTTTTAAAAAAAAGTATTCAATTTAAAACAAAAATTTTAGAAAATTACGTCGCGTATTTTAATTTAAGTGTCAAATTTCTTATCTCAATTTACATAAAAATAATTTGTTTAAGTTCTTAACACAAAAAACAACACGAGCTACTGCAGTTGACTCATGAACCTTAAAACAACAATTTTTTTTATCAGATTAAATATTTTTCCTCCCTTGACAAAAGTCAAATATTTTTGAGCCAATTAAATATGATAATAAAAATAAATCACGGCGAAAACTCAATGACGACAATTAAAAATTTTTTTTTTGTGTCTTCCTTAAAAAAATGTGTCAATAAAAAATAGTTAAAAACTTTAAATAAAAATCACGTAAAATGTGAAATGCGTCAATGGAATTAAGCTGTAAATTTTTGATAAGTCTGATAAGCTCTAATGTTCATAAGCTTTATTGTTAGTGACTCACAAATAATTATTTCAAGATTCACGCGACTAAATGTTTTTTTTTGCATTCAATAAAAATAGATAAACAAGGGGAAGTTGATGGCGCAAATTTTAATTTTGACACATTTTTTACAATTATTTTGTAAATATTTTATTTGATAAGATTTTTTTAAGTTGAACTAATGTAGATTGACAAACAAAAACAAGTTGGAATTAAAATTTATTAAAATCTGCTTTAAATGACAATTTTTTAAATTTTAAAGACGTTTAATAATTTACGTGAAAATTCGAACCATTTGAAATAAAAACTGATTATTTTGAGTTTTTTAAATAAAACAAGTAAAAATGACCAAGTAAAATTTTAATTGAAAAACAATTAAAGGGTAAGCCATCGCCAAAATCGCACACGACCTTTGGTCAGGGACGTAATCCGAGGCGAGGGGGAGTCAACCCCCCTCCCCCCTATTTTCGTGAGGTTTAAACTAGATATTATTGAATTTTTCAGATCCGAACCAAAAAACCAGAACGTCGAAAAGTTGCACCCCCCTCGAAAAAATTCCTGGCTACACCCCTGCAAGGCTCAGACACTCATCAGATAATTGTAAAAATTGTACAATTTTTTCCAATTTTTTCAGTCAAAAATTGTGAAAATTGTACAATTTTTACAATTTTGCAATTTTTTCCATACAAAAATTGTAAAATTGTACAACTTTTTACAATTTTTACAATTTTTAAAAATTGTTACAATTTTCTGATGAGTGTCTGAGCCTTGCACCCCTGGTAATGCCGGTATTCAATAACTGTTAAGAACAAATTTGTTTCTTATAGAGGATATAAAAACTAACTTACATGCCAAATTTCAGGTCATTTGGTGCTGTTTCATTGATTTTAGAGCGGTTTGAAGTTGAAAAACAGCGAAAAATCAGATTTTTTCATATCATATTCAAACTGAAAGTTGCGCATGAAAATTAAAGCTAAAGAAAAACGGTTTTCAGTCTCTAATAGCAGTATATAAGAGCTTTATTTTGATATGCTACAAGACTTATAACTTTTAGTTTTGGTACCGCTACAGCAGGAATTGTATGAAAATTCATGCGGAAAAAAACTTCAAACGTGCCGCAAGTGTCTTAGATCGCCGAAAGTAGGGGGGGATAATAACCATCATATCACCATGTAGCCCTTATATTCTAGTTTCCAAAAATGTATAAACGATACTAATGGGCAAAACATATGCCCCAGAGAAAAGTTATTCGCGTTTTTGTGAGGAGTGGATTATTTTGGCAAAACCAATTTTTTCTTAAAAATTTTTATTACAAATGTAAATTGAATTGTTTTTGGTGTTTTTCTATCAATAATAATATTTAAAAGTAAGTTGTGAAGAAATTTTTTCAAAAAGTCAAAAATTCTCCGAGATATGGGGTATATTTGTTTTCCTGCGACTTGGCACCTTAATTTTAGACCAAATCTCAACAAAAAGTGTTGAAAATTTATTTAAACATTGTTATAAGCACTAAAAAGCGTTCAAACATCATATTTGGGTTGAAATTTTAAGTTTTTGTATTTTTACCTATGCTGTATGAGGGTTTTGATGCCCTATTGATCACTCAAATGGCTGTAACTTTTTTGTGGATCAATATTTTTTCGGAGTTCTTGTTTTCGGTTAATAATAGCTGAATATAATATCTTTAAAAATGATGTATAATACTTGTAGTAAAGTTGGTTACATATGCCACAAGAGGTGGGATTGATTGTGACCAAAAATGACCTTCCTCAAACAGATTATTAAAACCTGAAAATTTTCAGCACAAATTACCAAATATCAATGTATTTTGACTTATATGACCTTAAATGTTAATTATCTATCAAAAAAAGTCTTCAAAATGTTTTTAAACTACACGAAATTAATACGTTTGGAATAAACTTTTAGGATCCTGTAAAAGCACTAATTCTTACCTTGAGGTGCCAAAAGTACTCAAATCTCAATTTTTGAGATTCTGCGGTCATAAATAACATAAATCATTATAAAAACCAAAAACCAATGCATAATTTCCATTCACAAAGTGCTATTTTTAAAAAATCACATTTTTCACTTTGGCGTCAGTCATTGGTTAGGTCAAAATCAACAGCCTTGTTCATGACCAAGATGAAGTCTAACTACTAAGTATTATATATCGTTAGAAAAGGTACTGTATTAAAGCTATAATAATCCGGAAAACAAAAATAAAAATATTAAGTTATGTAGGAGCAGTAGTCATTTGAGTAATGACATAAGGTGCCAAGTCGCAGAGGAAAAAACAAATATACCCCATATCTCGGAGAATTTTTGACTTTTTGAAAAAATTTCTTCACAACTTACTTTTAAATATTATTATTGATAGAAAAACACCAAAAACAATTCAATTTACATTTGTAATAAAAATTTTTAAGAAAAAATTGGTTTTGCCAAAATAATCCACTCCTCACAAAAACGCGAATAACTTTTCTCTGGGGCATATGTTTTGCCAATGTTTATACATTTTTGGGAAACTAGAATATAAGGGCTACATGGTGATATATGCGGTTTATCCCCCCTACTCGGCGATCTAAGACACTTTGCGGCACGTTTGAAGTTTTTTTTTTCCATGAATTTTCATACAATTCCTGCTGTAGCGGTACCAAAACTAAAAGTTATAAGTCTTTGTAGCATATCAAAAATAAAGCTCTTATATACTGCTATTAGAGACTGAAAAACCTGTTTTTTCTTTTAGCTTTAATTTTCATGCGCAACTTTCAGTTTGAATATGATATGAAAAAATCTGATTTTTCGCTGTTTTCCAACTTCAAACCGATTTAAAATCAATGAAACAGCACCAAATGACCTGAAATTTGGCATGTAAGTTAGTTTTTATGTCCTCTATAAGAAACAATCACTAAAAAGTTGTGGTTCGGAAAAGTCCCTTTTTCAAAGTGAACTCCCACTTTTTTTTAATTTTGCCCCATAGTGGGGGGGGGATCTTGGATTTTGTAACAAGTCAAACAAAGAAAAATTCATGCAAAAAGCGTAACGAGAAGGGAAGTTGGGTCTTAAAAATCGTTTTTTTGCGTCATGTTCTAAGTAAATGGCCCCTTAACAGAAAATTGAACAAATGAAGCCTTTTCAATTTTTTTTTATTTATTTTTTTTTTTTTTATTTTTTTCTCAAACGAAAAGCAGTCTCAAGTGTTAAGCCTTTACTGTTAAAAATCCTTTCCTTGCTCTCTTTCCCTAAATTTTCTTACAAAATAAATAAAATCCATCCCTTGTCAAATTCCTAGCTACACCGTAAACATCAACTACGATTATCATTTATAATGTCACAAACAAAAAAAAATTGATTACTCAATATTTACATTTGCGGTAGGTCAGTAAACAGTAAACATGCCAATTATGAGTGTGCAGGAGCTCGAGTGATTAAAAAAAATTCTTTCAAGGCATTTTTCAGAATTTATTTTTATTTCGTCTTAAAAAAATTAATTCAAACTTACCTCATATTTGTGTTTTTTTTATTTTATTTTTCTTAATCCTCAATTATTTAATAATTATTTTATTTTCAGATTAACTTTGTAAGCAACAAGTCACTTATTTTTAGATTTTTTTAAACTTTTCAAAATGTTTACAAAATCAATTTTTTTATTGGTTTTTTCTTGTTTTTTTAAGCAGTAAACAGCTTTATTACTTGTTTTGACTGATTTACTTGATTTTTTTTTTTATTTCAATTTAATTTGATTTTAATTTCACTCGCGTGTCTGTCGCGTAAGGAAGTTGATGAGCAACTGATGAGAAAAGCTCAGACTTTTATGTAC
Organism: Chironomus striatipennis; assembly: GCA_026123125.1. Taxonomy (NCBI): domain Eukaryota; kingdom Metazoa; phylum Arthropoda; class Insecta; order Diptera; family Chironomidae; genus Chironomus; species Chironomus striatipennis. The sequence continues at coordinate 666,587 of CM047391.1, read as the reverse complement.
TTTTTTTTGTTTTTTCTTTTTATTTAATTTTGTTCAATAGCAAATGAAAAAAATTGTTTTCGTTCTTTTTCATTCTGATGTGTCTGTTGTTGTCTCTTTTTTGAGAATGGATGAGTAAAATTGATAATGAAAATTATTGAGTAATGTAAGTTGAGGTATTTGATCTGAGGAATGAAAGTTTAATGCACCAATAAATGTTTTATGAATGAATGAAATTTATTTTATTACGTTTTAATTTTATTTATTTGTGGATTTTTTGGGATGAAATTATGCAAAATTTTGGTAATAATTGCAATTTTAAATTCAAAATTAAATTTTAAAAATTTAAAAATTTAAAAATTTAAAAATTTAAAAATTTAAAAATTTAAAAATTTAAAAATTTAAAAATTTAAAAATTTAAAAATTTAAAAATTTAAAAATTTAAAAATTTTGAAAAATTTAAAAAATTTAAAAATTTAAAAATTTAAAAATTTAAAAATTTAAAAATTTAAAAATTTAAAAATTTAAAAATTTAAAAATTTAAAAATTTAAAAATTTAAAAATTTAAAAATTTAAAAATTTAAAAATTTAAAAATTTAAAAATTTAAAAATTTAAAAATTTAAAAATTTAAAAATTTAAAAATTTAAAAATTTAAAAATTTAAAAATTTAAAAATTTAAAAATTTAAAAATTTAAAAATTTAAAAATTTAAAAATTTAAAAATTTAAAAATTTAAAAATTTAAAAAATTTAAAAATTTAAAAATTTAAAAATTTAAAAATTTAAAAATTTAAAAATTTAAAAATTTAAAAATTTAAAAATTTAAAAATTTAAAAATTTAAAAATTTAAAAATTTAAAAATTTAAAAATTTAAAAATTTAAAAATTTAAAAATTTAAAAATTTAAAAATTTAAAAATTTAAAAATTTAAAAATTTAAAAATTTAAAAATTTAAAAATTTAAAAATTTAAAAATTTAAAAATTTAAAAATTTAAAAATTTAAAAATTTAAAAATTTAAAAATTTAAAAATTTAAAAATTTAAAAATTTAAAAATTTAAAAATTTAAAAATTTAAAAATTTAAAAATTTAAAAATTTAAAAATTTAAAAATTTAAAAATTTAAAAATTTAAAAATTTAAAAATTTAAAAATTTAAAAATTTAAAAATTTAAAAATGTAAAAAAGTAAAAATATAAAAATTAAAAATTTAAAAAATTAAAAATTTAAAATACCAAAAATTTAAAAAATTAAAATTTTAAAAATTAAAAAATTTAAAAAATTAAAAATTAAAAAAATTAAAATAATAAAAATTTTAAAAAATTAAAAATGTAAAAAAGTAAAAATATAAAAATTAAAAAATTAAAAATTTAAAAAATTAAAAATTTTAAGTTTTAAAATTTAAAAAATTAAAAAAATAAAATTTAAAAAAAAAATTAAAAAATTAAAAATTAAAAAATTTAACAAATTAAAAATTTAAAAAATTTAAAAAATTTAAAAAGTTTAAAAAATTTAAAAAATTTAAAAATTTAAAAATTTAAAAATTTAAAAATTTAAAAATTTAAAAATTTAAAAATTTAAAAATTTAAAAATTTAAAAATTTAAAAATTTAAAAATTTAAAAATTTAAAAATTAAAAATTTAAAAATTTAAAAATTTAAAAATTTAAAAATTTAAAAATTTAAAAATTTAAAAATTTAAAAATTTAAAAATTTAAAAATTTAAAAATTTAAAAATTTAAAAATTTAAAAATTTAAAAATTTAAAAATTTAAAAATTTAAAAATTTAAAAATTTAAAAATTTAAAAATTTAAAAATTTAAAAATTTAAAAATTTAAAAATTTAAAAATTTAAAAATTTAAAAATTTAAAAATTTAAAAATTAAAAATTTAAAAATTTAAAAATTTAAAAATTTAAAAATTTAAAAATTTAAAAATTTAAAACAAAATGTTTTCATATTTTTTTCAAAACTAGAAATGAAGAAAATTTAAAAAAATTGAAAAAAACAACAAATTTGAAAATTTTTAAAAAATAAAAATTTATTAAAATTAAAAAAGTATTAAAATCAATTTTATTCCAAAACAACGTCGAAAAAATGTCATCTGTATTATTTCATTAGTCATTGCTTCACGAAATTAAGTAATTCTTGACTCTTTCTGGGCGTGTCTAACAGTTTTTTTAAATAAGTCACAAAAAATTCGCAGAAGCTTAAATCACGCAAATCTTGAAGTTCATTATCTAGAAAGGTGAATTTATCATGTCTATGTAAAATTTGTCACTGTCGTTTTTTTCATAAGAATTAATGCTGAAATCAGAGCTGGAATTGACGTAAATACACAAATGTGTCATTTGCGCAAATAACACAAGAAATTTTTTGTGGATTTGAGGATTTTTTGTTAAATTAATTATTTAATTATAATTTTAAAGTTGTTTGAAAGTTTTCAAATTGTATTAAAAATTCTAAAAGTTTTTTCAGTTTTTTTTAGAATTTTATTAAAAAAAATTAACCAAAAATTTGAAAATTTTTATTTTTTTTTTTTTGAATTTTTCAGTTTAATTTTCTGAATGATCCCCAAAATAGCTTAATTGCTTATCAATTTAAAAAAATATGTAAAAATTCTTAAAAATTCAACTTATTTATCAAAAAATATTCAAAATTCAATTCCATAATTTTCTCAAAACTTTTCCATTCATAAATCCTCAAAAAAAAATTCTAAAAATAGAATAAAAACTTATCAATTTCATTCTTAATTCTTATCAAAAACCCTGAAGCACATGTAAATAACAAGAAAAAAAATCTTCCATTCATAAAAAAATTGATAATTTGAGAGACAAAAATGAGGTTACTGAAAGCATTAATTCATTAAATTCAATTTGACCACCGCAATATGTGTGAGATAACAAAGAAGTAGAAAAATGAAAACAACACGACGTCTTATCAGCTGATGAAATTTTTTTAATTTATGGCAAGCGTGTGTCAACGACATGTTGAAGAGTTTGTTTCTAAGTGTCACGTCGCATTATCAATTCAACTTAGATTTATGATTTATTATTGTTTATGGAGAGATTTTGTAATATATTTGAATGATAACAAGTACTTTAAATTGTGAATGATTTCTTAATTTCTTGGATTTTTTAGATTTTTTTTCAATAATTTTTAGAAAAATTTTTCAATAATTTTTAGAAAAATTTTTGAAAATTTTTTTCGAAAAATTTTTGAAAAATTTTTTCGAAAAATTTGAAAAATTTTTTGGTAAAATTTGAATTTTTTTTTTAAATATTTGCATTTTAAAAAAAAAATAATTCGAAAAAAATTTTAAAAATAATTCGAAAAAAATTTTGAAAAAAATTTTAAAAAAATTTTTAAAAAATTTAAAAAAACTTTTAAAAAATTTTAAAAAAAATTTAAAAAAAATTTGAAAAAAAATTTAAAAAAATTTTAAAAAAATTTTAAAAAAATTTTATAAATATTTGATAAAAAAATTTAAAAAATTTTAAAAAAAATTGAAAAAATTTTTTTTAAATTTTTTGAAAAATTTGAAAAATTTTTTGAAAAATTTAAAAAAATTTGAAGAAATTTTTTGAAAGATTTAAAAAAAGTTGATCAACCATTTTTGAATTCAAAATGACATTTCTTTCGGAAAAATCTTCAATCTCAACGTTCGTTCATGTAATAGCTTTAAAAATTGAGATGATGGAAATTAAAACTAAAGGGTTTAATTAAAAAATATTTGTCATGCTGATTTTGTTTAGAAACAAAAGAAAAGAACTTCGTATTTCAAATTTAGTATAAAAATCTGTTATATTATTTTTTTGAGTCAATTCCTGCTGTTTATGCGCCAAAATTATGTCACAAATTTCTTTTTGCTCAAATGTTTGTCACATAAATGGTTTTAAATCCTTTTTTCACTAAACATGTGTAAACAATATGAAAGTTTTTTATTTTATGACTTTTACAGCCCTTTAACCTTTTTTTGTTATTGCTCATTTTTTTGGAAGAAAAAGGGATGAAATTTGAATAATTTTTGACTAATTCTAACTTGGGGGTAGTTGGTTTAAATATTTTTTTTGTTTTTGGTTAAAAAAAAATTATGTTAATCAAATTTTTTGCATTTTGTTTGAAATGTTTTTTTTTTTTTTTTTGTAAAGATTGTATTTATTGGTATATGGCCAAAGGCCGTGTTACACAACTATATATTATTTTACAGCAAAGTGTTAACATATTTTCTTAAATTTATGTATTCGTTTTATTATCGTCTCAATACTTTTCATAGAAACATTCTCTAACACGATTTTTGAATATTTTAAGTGACTATCTATTCTTTATTGTTTGATTTAATGAGTTATACAACGCTACAGCTCTAATATAGAATGTCTTACTTCTTATAGAATTTAATTACACTTGCAAAATTTGAAAGGTCTTATGGCGACAATAAATTGCTAGAAAAACCGAAAATATTCAAATCGAGGACCCCCTTGATATCTAAAATTTGATTCAAAAATTTAAATTTAATGAGTAAAAAATGATTTTTTTAAAAAAATGAAAAATAAATTCAGGAAAAATTCAGGAAAATTTCAGGAAAACTCAAGAAAAATTCAGGAAAAATTCAGGATTATTTCAAGAAAAATTCAGGAAAAATTCAGGAAAATTTAGGAAAAACTCAGGAAAAGTTCAAGAAAAATTCAGGAAAAATTCGAGAAAATTTCAGGAAAAATTCAGAAAATTTCAGCAAAAGTTCAAGTAAAATTCAGGAAAATTTCAGGAAAAATTCAAGAAAAATTCAAGAAAAATTCAGGAAAATTTCAGCAAAAATTCAGGAAAATTTCAGGAAAAATTCAGGAAAACTCATGAAAAATTCAAGAAAAATTCAGGAAAAATTCAGGAAAATTTAGGAAAAACTCAGAAAAAGTTCAAGAAAAATTCAGGAAAAATTCAAGAAAATTTCAGGAAAATTTCAGGGAAAATTCAGAAAATTTCAGCAAAAGTTCAAGAAAAATTCAGGAAAAGTTCAAGAAAAATTCAGGAAAATTCAGGAAAATTTTCGGAAAATTTCAGGAAAAATTCAGAAAAAATTCATAAGAAATTCAGGAAAATTTTCGGACAAATTCCGGAAAATTTCAGGAAAATTTTAAGAAAAATTCTGGAAAAATTAGTAAACGTCAGATATTCGAAATTAATCCTTATTTCTTCTCGATTAACCGACTTATGCTCTACAAAAAAAGACTATTTTTATTTTGTAAAATAAATTTGACATCTGCGTTCATACTCAATTTTGCTATTGTATAAAAAGCAAATTAATTGCGGAAATTTTGAAATCCAATAATTCATCAAATCTTGCTTATCAGCACCCATAATCTCCACCAGTCTATCATCTATGGAATGTACCAAAGAGTTTCGAATTATTTTCACCAAATATCCAGCACTTTTATAATTAACATCCGAACTTTTTTTACTTATTTGACGAATTTCACGAATAACTTTCATCACAATTTCTTCAATATTTTCAGTCCAATCTGAATCGATGACAAAGTTTCCATTTGTTGTTAAAAATTCGAAATATTTTGCATCTTTTTCAATTAAAATTGCAGTATCGATGATGAATTCTGCTGAATGCTTTGCAGTCCAAAAACTTGGATGATTTTTGACATCAAAATGTGAAATTCTTTTGTTTGGCTCGAAAATCAACATTTTTTTGATTAAATCTGTGCAAAGAATTTTGAAGGATGTGTCATTTTTGATGATTTTCATTCGTGCAGCGAGGCTGTCGAGTTGATTTGAATATTTAATTTGAATCATTTGGAATCCTTCAGTGACAATCATGAAGAATAAACAACCAAGAGAATAAATGTCTGAGGTGGTGTATGCGGACTTTTCGGTGAATTCTTGCATTACTTCTGGAAGTGGAAAATAAATTCAGAAAAAATCTAGGAAAAATTCAAGAAAAATTCAGGAAAAATTCTGGAAAAGTTCAGGAAAAATTTAGGAAAATTTCAGGAAAAACTCAGGAAAAATTTAGGAAAAATTCAGGAAAAATTCAAGAAAAATTCAGGAAAAGTTCTGGAAAAATTCAGGAAAAATTTAGGAAAAATTCAGGAAAAATTTAGGAAAAATTCAGGAAAAATTCATTAAAAATTCAGGAAAAATTCAGGAAAAGTTCAGGAAAAATTCAGTAAAAATTCAGGAAAAATTCAGAAAAATTCAGGAAAAATTCAGGAAAATTTCAGGAAAAATTCAGGAAAAATTCAGGAAAAATTCAGGAAAAGTTCAGGAAAAGTTCAAGAAAATTTCAAGAAAAATTCAGGAAAAGTTCAGGAAAAATTCAGGAAAAATTTAGGAAAAATTCAGGAAAAACTCAAGAAAAATTCAAGAAAAGTTCTGGAAAAATTTCAGGACAAATTCAGGAAAAATTCAGGAAAAATTCAGGAAAATTTCAGGAAAAATTCAGGAAAAATTCAGGAAAAGTTCAGGAAAAGTTCAAGAAAATTTCAAGAAAAATTCAGGAAAAGTTCAGGAAAAATTCAGGAAAAATTTAGGAAAAATTCAGGAAAAATTTAAGAAAAATTCAAGAAAAATTCAGGAAAAATTCTGGAAAAGTTCAGGAAAAATTCAGGAAAAATTTAGGAAAATTTCAGGAAAAACTCAGGAAAAATTTAGGAAAAATTCAGGAAAAATTCAAGAAAAATTCAGGAAAAGTTCTGGAAAAATTCAGGAAAAATTTAGGAAAAATTCAGGAAAAATTTAGGAAAAATTCAGGAAAAATTCATTAAAAATTCAGGAAAAATTCAGGAAAAGTTCAGGAAAAATTCAGTAAAAATTCAGGAAAAATTCAGAAAAATTCAGGAAAAATTCAGGAAAATTTCAGGAAAAATTCAGGAAAAATTCAGGAAAAATTCAGGAAAAGTTCAGGAAAAGTTCAAGAAAATTTCAAGAAAAATTCAGGAAAAGTTCAGGAAAAATTCAGGAAAAATTTAGGAAAAATTCAGGAAAAACTCAAGAAAAATTCAAGAAAAGTTCTGGAAAAATTTCAGGACAAATTCAGGAAAAATTCAGGAAAAATTCAGGAAAATTTCAGGAAAAATTCAGGAAAAATTCAGGAAAAGTTCAGGAAAAGTTCAAGAAAATTTCAAGAAAAATTCAGGAAAAGTTCAGGAAAAATTCAGGAAAAATTTAGGAAAAATTCAGGAAAAATTTAAGAAAAATTCAAGAAAAGTTCTGGAAAATTTCAGTAAACATTCAGGAAAAGTTCAGGAAAAGTTCAGGAAAAGTTCAGGAAAAATTCAGGAAAATTAAGGAAATTCCGGAAAAATTCAGAAAAATTCCGGAAAAATTTAGGAAAAATTCAGGAAAATTCATACCTGGTGCCGAAAACCCATCAAAAAAGCAATCACATCCAAAAGCATCATAAAAACTATCAAAACGTTGTGCATTATTAAAATTGATCAATTTCACAATCAAACTTCCAGAATTCTCCAAAACATAAACATTTTGCGGTGCCAACCCAAGATGAGCAATTTGAAGCTCCTGAAGGTATGAAACAACACATGCCAGCTGATACATAATGACTTTCATCTCCATTTCATCCAAATTTCCAACCAACTCTTTCAAATTTTTACCAACAAATTCCATCACCAAAATAAACTTATTTCCACTAATTTTTAATGGATAAAAGATTCTTGCAATATTTTCATGTGACAATGTTGACAGCATGCCTTCTTCCCATTCCATTTGTTCCTGTTCATCAGAATCGATCAATTTCAATAAAATTTGTTGACTTGAAAGTCGTCCATAATAAATTTTAACACCATAATGACCTTCTCTATTGATCAACATATGATCTTCTGTGTACATTAAATGTGGATTTTCTGATATTTTTATGTACTTGCTGGATTTCAATGTATCAAGTTCTGAGTTTGTAATTGGAGTATCTTAAAGTAAGCAAAACAAAAAAAAATTATTTGTAGACGGCTGGAATTGTGACTCATAAGCATGTTTTGTGTGTGTATAAACAGTTTTTAATTGTTGTGAATATAAAAACTGTAATTTGACTTTCCTTCATTCTGACAACTGATTTTAGTCATTTTGTTTAAAAAAATTATCAAAAAATTCAAAATTTAAGGATTTTTTAATTTTTTTTTATTATTTTTTAATTCTTCAAAAGGGTTTTTTTAATTGTAAAATGGCCAACTTTAATCAAAATTTGCTTAGTTCCATCAAGTAATATCTAAATTTTGTGAAAATATGGGACTTTTTCAAAATTTGTTTTAATTCGGTCAACAATTTTCTAATTCAAAATGACCATTTTTAGGGGTATGTTTTTCAATCTGAACGTTCAACTAATCAACCTTGAATTTGCATAAAAATACAAGTTAAGTTCGATAATTTGATATTTTTTCATACAAATACAAGTTGATATCGTTTTTTGGGACACTTTCTTCAAACTGAACGTTCAACTAATCAACCTTAAATTTGAATACAAATACAAATTAAGTTCGATAATTTAAAGTTTTTTTCATACAAATACAAGTTAATATCGAAAATTTTAGAAATTTGGATTTTTTTTCAAAAGGAGAATTTGAATTAACTTTTAAGGGCTTTTTACTTTAAATCTCGAGATTTTTAATATATCTTTCTACTAATTTTGATCGAAATGTCCTGAATTTATATTAAGAATTCTTGGAAAACCCGAAAGGATAATTGAGATGAATTCCAGCATCACTCCGGCTTAGTACCGGATTTCATCTCAATTATCCGACTTATGCCTCTCGGTTAGGTTATTAAAGACTAATATTTAATTATTTAAAAAATTTGCAGCCATGCTTGATGAAGAACTGCACTAGCATTTGCATAAAGTTAAAACATTAATATTAATTGATTTTATTTGTGATTGTATGAGTTTTTATCGAGTTAGGAAAAAAAAATAAATATTTTGGTTAGCTCAGCATTAAAAAAAGATTTACAGAAATTTATTTTTTTCAATTTTAATATTTTTCAACATTTTATAACTATTGATTCACTTGTAATTGATCCTCAAATTTTGCTAACAAAATCGCAAATTACAATTCTTCTCCACTAATAATTCTTACCTTTTACAACCTTTCTTGAACTGCAGCAATTTCCCATAATTAAAAAATAAATGAATTTGAATTAAAACAAAAAATTTAAAATTAAAATAAAAGTCCGACAAAAAGTATTAAAATTAAATGTAATCACTTGAATGTTTGCATAAAGACTAAAATGTCCTTTGTAAATGTGACAATTCACTTTCTTGCAGTAAGTTTTATGAGCGTTCCAGTAAGTTGTTCTTGAGCTTTATTTCTTGAACTTTATTTTGAATTTATTTGAGCGGTTTGTGCTTTTTTCAAATGATTATTTGTGTCCTGACTAAAAGTTATTCAAATGAGGATGACAAAAATATTTTAGAAATTTTAAAAATCTTGAAGATTTACGAAAAGATTAAGAAGTTATAAAAGGGGTCCACGGTTCGGATATTATTTCTTTTTTTTTTGTAAAATTCACGCATATGAAAATTTTAAATAATTTTAATTTTAAAAAAAAATTATTTAAAGAGTTTTTCAAAAAAAAAATCAAAGGGGGTCCTCGGTTTGTAAAATTTTCGATTTGGGTATCGAAAATTTCAAATTTCACAATTTTCAGAGTAAGTTCAATACGCAAAAATTATTTGATTTGCATAAGATTTTTTTCAATCCCAAGCAATTATTAAAACCTAAGACCCCCTGTATTTTGAGGAAATTCACAACCAGTCTTGCCTAAATTCCTTATTTAATTAAAAACTTATATTTTTATCTCATTAAACAACCAAAAAAACGTCCTTGATCCTAATTTATCAATAAAAATCAGTTGTAGTAAAATAAATCACAAAAAAAAAAAAAAAAACATTTCCGTACACATAAAAAAGTGTCTGATTGTAAATCAGCCCGATACAAACAAATGACAACAAATTTTGCAAAGATGCTACACACTAATAAAGATTAGGGATAAAAATAAATTAATTAGAAATAATTATTTGCAGCAATGTACACTGAGACGAGCACAATGAGTTGACAATATTGACACAAAAAATGGAGAACGGAGAAAAGAAGAAAAATATTTTCATTCAAATCGAAAAGCTCAATTTCTCTCATTTACGTTTTAGCTGTCGTTGAGGTTGCACTGAAAAGAAAGAAAATAAAAAGCTTCAAATTATTATTAAGTGAGTGTTTTATTGTGGAAAGAATTTATTTTTTTGAGGTGAAAATTGCAGAAGTTTTAAGAATATTTAAAGAAAATTTGTGGAAAGTTTACGAAAAAACTTCAAGAAAATTTAAAGAAAATTTGAAAAACTTTAGGAAAATTCAAAAAGGTTTAAAAAATTTAAAAAAGAATTGGTAGATTTGTGGAAAACTACTTGTAGCTTAGAAAAAAATCCGAAAAATTTTGAAAAAGTTTTGAAAAAAATTATGAAAATTCAGGAAAACTCGGGAAAATTAGATAAAATTCAGAGTAAAATTAGGAAAAATTCAATGAAAATTTAGGAAAAATCACGAAAATTCTGAAAAATTCAAAAAAACTCGGGAAAATTAGGAAAACTCAGGAAAATTCAGGAAAACTCGGGAAAATTAGATAAAATTTAGAATAAAATTAGGAAAAATCACGAAAATTCAGAAAAATTCAGAAAAACTCGGAAAAATTAGGAAAATTCAGAAAAATTCAGAAAAACTCGGAAAAATTAGGAAAACTCAGGAAAATTCAGAAAAACTCGGAAAAATTCAGAAAAATTTAGAAAAATCCAAAAAATTTTAATTTGTGCCAAATATTGCAATGTAGTTTCATAATACAAAACCTTCTACAATCACAAAATAATAATTAAAAAAAGAAGCTCCATATGCTGTATCACGGTTATCACCACAACAATTATTATGTAAACTCTCAAGATTTATGAGTTGCAAACAGAAGAACAGCAAATTAAATTGTTTTAATTCAGTGATGGCCGACCGGTGTGCCACGGACCACTAGTGTGTCGAAATTTTTTTTTTCGAAAAATACCACGAGTCGTGTTCCGCGTGCGGTTTTGGTCATGACTTATTCACAAGGTGTGCCGCGGCACAAAAAAGGTTGGCCGTTACTGTTTAAAACAAACAAGACAGCACAGAAGTCTTTTTGTCCCAATTTTTTGAGTAAATAAGAATAAAAAATAGATTTAATGCGAAAAATTAAATAAAAGAACAAAAATAATAAAATTAAATTAGGCGTGATTTAATCAATAGTTCATTGAATTTTAATTAATTTTATTTTGAGAAAATTCCAAAAGCTTTAAGATGACTAAGGCTTTGAAGAGAAAGGAAACAGTTTATTGGAACAAAAAGTGATTTTTTGTGTCAGAGTGGCTAAAATAAATATTTTCGAATTTTAAGTTTTTTTCTTAATTTTTTCCTGAATTTTTCCTGAAATTTTTCTGAATTTTTACGATTTTTTCTCAAACTTTCCGAATTTTTCCTGAAATTTTCTCAATTTTCCTGATTTTTTCCCTGAATTTTTCTAAAAAAATTCCCGAATTTTTCCTAATTTTTTTTCGAATTTTTTAAAAATTTTCCAAATTTTTCAGAATTTTTCCTGATTTTTTCCTAAATTTTTTCTGGAATTTTTCCTAAAATTTTCCTGAATTTTTTCTGAGTTTTTCCTAAATTTTTCCTGAATTTTCCGATTTTCTTAAATCTTTCCTAAATTTTTATTGAATTTTCCAGAATTTTTCCTGTTTTTTATTTTACCTGATCGTTTCCCAGAATTTTCCTGAATTTTTCCTAAAATTTTTCCGAATTTTTCTAAAAATTTTCTGGACTTTTTCCTGAATTTCTCCTGAAATTTTCTCAATTTTCCTGATTTTTTCCCTGAATTTTTCTAAAAAAATTCCCGAATTTTTCCTAAATTTTTTTCGAATTTTTCAAAAATTTTTCCTGAAATTTTCCAAATTTTTCCGATTACTTTTCCAAATTTTTCCTGATTTTTTCCTAAAATTTTTCTGGAATTTTTCCTCATATTTTCCCAAATATTTCTCGAATTTTTCCTAAAATTTTCCTAAAATTTTCCTGAATTTTTTCTGAGTTTTTCCTTAATTCCTTAATAAAAAATTCAGAATTTTTCCTAAATTTTTCCGAATTTTTCTTGAATTTTCCGATTTTCTTAAATTTTTTCAAACTTTTCCGAATTTTTCTAAATTTTATCTCATTTTCCTGAATTTTCCTAAATTTTTCCTCAAATTTTCCGAATTTTTCCTGTTTTTTTTTTTATTTTACCTGATCGTTTCCCAGAATTTTCCTGAATTTTTCATAAACTTTCCTAAATATTTCTGTTTCTTATTAAATTTTCTTGAGTTTTTCCCAAGTTTTTCTTAAAATTTTCCTTGAATTTTCCTAATATTTTCCGAATTTTTCTCAAATTTTTTCAAATTTTCCTAAAATTTTTCCAAATTTTCCTAAAATTTTTCCAAATTTTCCTAAAATTTTTCCGAATTTTCCTAAAATTTTCCCGGGATTTTTCCTGATTTTTTCTTGAATTTTTTCTGTAATTTTCCTGAACTTTTCTTAAAATTTTTCCAAACTTTTCTCAAAATTTTTCCAAATTCTTCTTAAAATTTTTCCAAATTTTTCTTAAAATTTTTCCAAGTTTTTCTAAATTTTTCCAGAATTTTTCCTAATTTTTAAGAGTTTTATTTTTTGAACTTTTCATCAGATTACAAACAAAAATCAACTTTATATGACACCAGCAATTCAACCAGCACAAATGTCACTCTACTGGTTCCAAAAAGATTTCGACAACAAATTGCCTCTAGCAAAAATAATGAAATCCTTAACTCCACTATCAATATTATCCAGAGTTACAGGATTTCAACTATTCACAGTCGACGTCTCCAAAGGACAAGCTCGTGTAAATTTAATCGATTTTGTCCTCATTTTTCTATCAGTTTGCATGAATTGCATCATAAATGTTACATTTTGGATATCAAGATATAATCCTGGCATTCATGGAATTGCTGTAATGAAGTACAGCTTACCAATCCTCATGTACTTTAATCTTCTTGGAAATATGTTCGGAATGACTTGGATTTTTATTCATCGTGTAAAAATTATGAAAATTCTTCAAATTTTTTCTGAAATTGATGCAGATTTAACGAAAATTGGTGAACGTATTGATCACAAAAAGAATAAAAGGAATTTAAGGATTTTAGTAATTGTTCCAGTGTCACTGACCACATTTATAACTTTTATGTGTGGAATGTTCCACGAAGTTGATCACTTCCGAATGGATTTTTTGCTCAAAATTTTCTCATTGTGGATTTTTGTCTGCACATTTGTCATGTATTATCATCTAGTCATTGGAGTTTGTGCAGTTTCACAAAGATTTGAAAAAATTTGCAAAACAACGATGAAAATTTCGCCACAAAGTGAAAAAACTTTGTACAAAATTCAAGAAATTCATGTCAAAATTGCCGACACAATTGACATTTATAATAAAGTTTATGGACCGTTGATGATTTTTTATTTTGGCGACGCATTTTGTTGGCTTTGTATTTCAATTTTTGCTATGGCAATGTTTCCCGATACAAAGAGATCAACAATCTGTACACTTGTATGTACGGTGTCACATTGCTTTACGACAATTGCGACGTCATTTTTTATCGTTAATTTGGCTGAAAATGTTTCAAATCAGAGGAAAAATTTGATTAAAAATTCTTATAAGTTGATTAATACTTATAGTGATAATTTGGATTTTGGAACTAAAATTTTGCATTTTCAATCGCAAGTTATGAATGTTAAATTTGTCTTTTCTTGTGGATTTTTCGATATTAATTGGAAATTCGTTTTTAAGGTGAGAAATTTTATTATTATTTTATATTATAAGAAAGATTGGAATTTTTGATTATTTTTTTGAACTATTTTAAAAATATTTGAAAAATTAAAAAAAAATGAAAAATTTAAAACAATTTTAAAAAATTTAAAAAAATTCAAAATTTAAAAAAAAAATCAAAATTTAATAAAAATTTTCAATAAATTTAAAAAAATTTCAAAAATTTAAAAAAATTTCAAAAAAATTAAAATTTAAAAAAAAATTAAAATTTAAAAAAAATTAAAATTTGAAAAAAAATTAAAATTTAAAAAAAATTAAAATTTGAAAAAAAATTAAAATTTAAAAAAAAATTAAAATTTAAAAAAAAAAAATCAAAAATTTGAAGAAAAATCAAAAACTTGAAAAAAAATCTAAATTTAAAAAAAAATCAAAAACTTTAAACTTTTTTTTTAAAAATTTTAAAAAAAAATTAAATATTTAAAAAAAAAAATTAAATATTTAAAAAAAAAAATTAAATATTTAAAAAAAATTTAAATATTTAAAGAAGTTTTCAAAAACTTTAAAAAAAATTTCAAAAACTTTAAAAATTTTTCAAAAACTTAAAAAAAAATTTCAAGACTTTAAAGAATTGTTTTTTAAAAATTAAAAAATAAATTGAAGAATTTTAAAATTTATCACTAAAATTTAGAATAATTTAACTAATTTGTCATGAAAAATGCGCTAAAAACCAATTTAATTACTTTTTTGTACTTAAAATTTTTCTCTCATCTTTCATCTCAAATATCAATGACAAATTATTCTTCTAACGCAATATAAAAGTAATTTAATTACAATTCAATTATATCATTTCTTTTTCATTTCAGTTCTTCAGTGCTGGATTCATGTACTTTGTGATTTTGGTACAATTCGAAAGAACAATTTCCTAGGAGTGGAAAATAATTAATTGCTAAACGTGCAATTCATCAAAAGAAATTTAATTAAATTAGTCATTTTATACCTGGTGTAAAAGTATTGTGGAAGTCTTTGATTGTCAGTATGTATCAAATATTTATGTTTTATCAGATAAATTAGTCAAAAATATTCAATTTTAATCTACAAGATGTTTGTTGACTCAGACTGTTGCTAATCAATAATAGGGTTTAATGCATACGACCGAAATTTCCGCCAGATAAGAAATTTTTCAGCGGAAAATTACGACCGGAAATTTTTATTTCGGTTGAAAATTTGACCGGAATTTTTCATTTCGGCTGAAATTTTGATCAAAACTATTAATTTCGGCTGAAATTTTGACCGGAAATTTCAATTTCGGCTGAAATTTTGACCGGAAATTTCAATTTCGGCTGAAATTTTGAGCGGAAATTTTAATTTCGGCCAAAATTTCTGCCGAATTTTTTATTTCGGTCAAAAGTTCTAGTAATTTTTTTTGGAATAAAATGTTTTTAGCATGTGCCGAGATTTTAGCCTAAAATTATGTAAATTTATGCAAAAATTTTAACCGAAATAAATATTAACGACCAAAATTTCAGCAGAAATAATTTTTGTTTTGGCCGAAAATTCGTCTAAAATTCGTATGAAATTCGTATGCACTTTAATCCAACTATAATGATGTTATTGAATGTTAGTAGATAGAAAATAAGCGTAGGCCAGTGATGGCCATCCTTTTTTGTGCCGTGGTACATCTTGTGAGTAAGTCATGACCAAAACCGTACGCGGAAAAGGCTCGTGGTACTTTTCGAAAAAAAAAATCGGCACACTAGTGTGCCACGGCACACCACTGGTCTACACCAATGATGGCCAACTGGTGTGCCGCGATACACTAGTATGGCAATTTTTTTAACGAAAAGTACCACAAGCCGTGTTCCGCGTGCGGTTTTGGCCACGACTTACTCACAAGGTCTGCCGCGGCACAAAATATGTTGGCCACCACTGGTGTAGACCAAACTAGTGTTTCGCAAACACATACATATGATAAATATTACTGTTGTAGAGTATGACTCATTAGTATTATTAATTTTTAAAAATGTATCATGTACTGATGAATTTAATGTGAATTAAAAACTGATAATTAGCCTTAAAAGTATTAAATATTAATGGATCTAAAGCCATATTCACATTTAGAATATTCTTAGATGAAGGGGCCGTTCACTTATTACGTAATGCTGAAATTCGGGGTTTTTGCCCACCTCAGTAAGGTTTTTAACAAAAAAATCACGTGAGAGAACAATAGACCGTAACTAACCAGACCCCTTTCTCCCTCAGAGCGTTACGTAATAATCCCGAAAGGCACAGATCGGATATTCGAGATGAAATCCGGCACCAAGTCGGAGTGAGACCAGCTATAAGGTGGCATACAATTTAAACCGGAGTGGTGCTGGCCTCACTTCGGCCTGGGGCCGGATTTCGTCTCGATTATCCGATCTGTGCCTTTCGGGTAAGTAAACAGCCCCTAAAGCAAAAAAGGGTCTTATACCATATTATAATAAATCTTATATTTTTTTAACTTCAAGTCTTTTATTTTTGTATAAAAATTTCCAACCTAATCCTCAAGACTACAAAACTACCTTCAAAAAAGTCCACGGCATCAATTTCAACCTCCAAACAGCAAAAAGTCACAATCACCAAATAGAATTCCAAGAAAAATAAATTCGACACTAAATATTGACAAAATATGACCCGTCATTCGCAATATCCGCACAAAATACAATTTCCAATCAATATACATTCAAAGTGTCGACATTTCCATTTCATGTTAATTGGCTATTCCATTTCATTCCCACACTTCAACTTTGAACATCCTCTTAATGTTGTGACAATATTCTAAAGTGGGTTGATTGATTTGCGCGAGATAAAAGAACACAAATAAAAAAAAAAAATTCAATAAAAAAATACGTAAAATGTTAAAAATTTCATGTCAATGACTTTTATTGTTATAAATGAAATTATCAATTGAAGGACACAAAAAAAAAGGGATTGAAACTAGTTCCGTATAGTCATTAGTGATGCAAGATCCATGTAATATTGTGAAATAGTCGACTAGAAAATTTATAATTAGAAAAATGTATGGAATTTTCCATAAAAAAATGAATAACAAAAACAAAAAATTGCAATAAAAATTTATTTGAATAAAACACGCTAAGTGAGAATCTTTCAATGTTAAATGACTTGAACTTAATTTGATATTTAGCGTAACTTAATGATTATCGCAAACTGCACCTATTCATTTAAACATATTTTTCAGGATAAAGTTAAATGGCATCAATTTATCGAAAGTGTGAGAAAAACAAGATTGCTGTTGACAGTTTTAGTTTTAATTAATTATGTTGGAGTTGATATAAAGTTCAAGTGTATGGTTGAATTGCTGTTGAAAGTGAAAGAACATTGAACACTAGTCCACTAAGAAAAAAAAAATCGAAAAAATGCATGAATCGTGTGTTGTGTACGGTTTTGGGTATGATTAACAACTAAGATGTGTCTTCTATGTAAATTATGTTCAAAATCACATGTGGTACACAGTTTCGGTCTTTCATATAGTAGTATACTGCAAGATATATAGTTACACAAAAAGATAATAAAAGGCTCCTGAGGAGTAAATTCAAAAGTGTATAAAAAGATACAAAGGTGTCATGACCATTTTTTAGCTAAAATTTTCATTTTTTCCTGACATTTTTTGACCATTTTGAAATTCTGTTGTGGAAAATCCAGGGGAGAGTACCCCTAGAGTATACCTAGGGAGGGTCCCTAAAGGGTATAACCCATACCCTTAATTAGGTACCCTCACTAGGGATATATCCTCGGGGTAAACTTTCGAAGTATACCCTAGGGATGGGTTACAATCTAGGATACGGTTGGTATTAACAACTTTAAAACCCAGACCTGACAATTTTTTGTGGAATACTTAAGTACCACGGGCATAGTTTGGACACCACTATCCTGAACACTACTTTTCTAAAAACCCAAGAGTATATCCCTATAAAGTACCCGTGAGACCCACCCCCAAGTTTCACAAAAAACCTTAAAAAAATTAAAGAATTTCTTATAAATTATCATCTACATAAAACGTACACATACAATCCCTTGCTAACTTACGCATCTGCTCCAGTCTTTCTCTACAACATTGATTTAGTTAATAAGACATCTTTCTGTGCCACATGCTAGATAGCTTTCAGATTTCCTGCACGTGAAGTACTTGCTGTGTATTTTCTAATGCAAAGAAGAATTCTTGATTTCATTTTCGAAACGAACGTCAACGAGAGAATTTTGATATTTTTATGTCAGTGGTGCTCAACCTATGTGCCATGTAAATTTAATTTTATTTATAGGATTTTAAGTTTTACTGGTGACTCCAAAAAATATAAGAAATTCCACATAACCGTATGCAGTGTGCAGTTTTGGTCATGAATGAAATGTGAGTGGTGCCATGGCAAAAAAGATTGATCATCACTGGATATGTCTGTACCATTTTTGGTTCACGACACACCTAATGTTTAAATTGTGACCAAAACCGCACACATCATACGATTCATGGATTTTTTTGAAGTTTTTTCTACAACACACTAACGTGCCGCGGCACAACAGGAGACCATCACTGATCTGTCCGAATAGAAGTATTGCTTATTAAGTATTAATAAATAAACGAACACTTGATCCTTTTTTGCATTTTTATTATACTTTAAGGTTAAAATTAACTTCTACGCGTAAGCGTATAAGTTATTGGTTTTACTTTTGCCCCTTTTTTACGTTTTTCGCATTTTTTGAGAAAACTAAGCATTTTTACCCCATATAACGTGGTCATCAAATTGTCGGAATTTAATTACGCGTCGAATGGTGTAACTCATTTTTCCGGTGGTCCCCCCCTGCGACCCCCCGGGGGGAAACAAAAATGCTTAAAAAACGTCAATTTTTGTCCACAGGCCTACAGCTTCGAGATTAATATATTTCGATGAGGTTTTGATGCCATTTTATCAGGCAAGCAGTGAAATTGGGGGAATGGCTATGCGCTTAGCGTGATTTTGAGGTTAAGTAGGTGTTTAACCTCCAAATTTGAGACGAAGTTGAAAACACATGTTTTTGAATTCTGATGGTTGGTTAGGTCCAAGGAAGCTGAAATTTGGCATGTAGATTCCTTGGACATGCCTAAATATGGAACCAACATCATACCAAGATCCGAGGGGCATGCTACTAAGAAAACCACGTGTTTCTATAAAAAAGAATACACTTATTTTGATGCTTGATTAGGTCTAGGGAAGCAGAAATTTGGCATGTAGGTTCCTTGGACATGCCTGAATATGGAATCAACATCATACCAAGATCCGAGGGGCATGCTACTAAGAAAACCACGTGTTTCTATATAAAAAAGAATACACTTATTTTGATGCTTGATTAGGTCTAGGGAAGCAGAAATTTGGCATGTAGGTTCCTTGGACATGCCTGAATATAGAATCAACATCATACCAAGATCCGAGGGGCATGCTACTAAGAAAACCACGTGTTTCTATATAAAAAAGAATACACTTATTTTGATGCTTGATTAGGTCTAGGGAAGCAGAAATTTGGCATGTAGGTTCCTTGGACATGCCTGAATATGGAACCAACATCATACCAAGATCCGAGGGGCATGCTACTAAGAAAACCACGTGTTTCTATATAAAAAAGAATACACTTATTTTGATGTTTGATTAGGTCTGAGGAAGCTGAAATTTGGCATGTAGATTCCTTGAACATGTCTAAATATGGAACTAACATTATATCAAGATCTGAGGGGCATGCTACTATGAAAAGCACATGTTTCTTTTAAAAAGGTGTACACTTATTTTGATGCTTGATTAGGTCTAAGGAAGCAGAAATTTGGCATGTAGATTCCTTGAACATGTCTAAATATGGAACCAACATCATACCAAGATCCGAGGGGCATGCTACTAAGAAAACCACGTGTTTCTATATAAAAAAGAATACACTTATTTTGATGCTTGATTAGGTCTAGGGAAGCTGAAATATGGCATATAGGTTCCTTGGACATGCTTAAAAATGGAATCAACATCATACCAAGATCCGAGAGGCATGCTACTAAGAAAACCATGTGTTTCTATATAAAAAAGAATACACTTATTTTGATGCTTGATTAGATCTAGGGAAGCTGAAATTTGGCATGTAGGTTCCTTGGACATGCCTGAATATGGAACCAACATCATACTAAGACCCGTGGAGCACGCTACTAAGAAAACCACGTGTTTCTTTTAAAAAGGTGTAGACTTAATCTGATGCTTGATAAAGTGGGATAAGGTCATACTGAACTGAAATTTGGCATGTAGGTTCCTTGGCTACGTCTGAATATAAAACCTACACCATCTGGTCTCATGAATAGACTGACCGCGGAGCAGTAACTGGAGCGAAGCGGTAGTTGCAAAACTATCGAAACTGTAATCTATGATAAAGTCTGATCTAACAAAAAGACCAACATATATGAAGCTCTGATCTAATGAATAGACTGACCGCGGAGCAGCAATTGGAGCGAAGCGGAAGTAGAAAAACTATCGAAACTGTAATCTATAAAAGTCGAACGGAACGAAGCGAAGCGAAGTGGAGTTCGACACTCCTGTAATCTATAATAGTCGAACGGAACGAAGCGAAGCGAAGTGGAGTTCGACACCCATGTAATCTATAAAAGTCGAACGGAATGGAGTTCGACACTCCTGTAATCTATAATAGTCGAACGGAACGAAGCGAAGCAAAGTGGAGTTCGACACTCCTGTAATCTATAAAAGTCGAACGTAACGAAGCGAAGCGAAGTGGAGTTCGACACTCATGTAATCTATAGTCGAACGGAACGAAGCGAAGCGAAGTGGAGTTCGACACCCCTGTAATCTATAAAAGTCGAACGTAACGAAGCGAAGTGGAGTTCGACACTCCTGTAATCTATAAAAGTCGAATGGAACGAAGCGAAGTGGAGTTCGACACTCCTGTAATCTATAAAAGTCGAACGGAACGAAGCGAAGCGAAGTGGAGTTCGACACCCCTGTAATCTATAAAAGTCGAACGGAACGAAGCGAAGCGAAGTGGAGTTCGACATTCCTGTAATCTATAAAAGTCGAACGTAACGAAGCGAAGCGAAGTGGAGTTCGACATTCCTGTAATCTATAAAAGTCGAACGTAACGAAGCGAAGCGAAGTGGAGTTCGACACCCCTGTAATCTATAAAAGTCGAACGTAACGAAGCGAAGTGGAGTTCGACACTCCTGTAATCTATAAAAGTCGAACGGAACGAAGCGAAGCGAAGTGGAGTTTGATACCCCTGTAATCTATAATAGTCGAACGGAACGAAGTGAAGCGAAGTGGAGTAATCTATAACAGTTCGACACTCCTGTAATCTATAACAGTCGAACGGAACGAAGCGAAGCGAAGTGGAGTTCGACATGCCTGTAATCTATAATAGTCGAACGGAACGAAGCGAAGCGAAGTGGAGTTCGACACCCCTGTAATCTATAATAGTCGAACGGAACGAAGCGAAGCGAAGTGGAGTTCGACATTCCTGTAATCTTTAATAGTCGAACAGAACGAAGCGAAGCGAAGTGGAGTTCGACATTCCTGTAATCTATAATAGTCGAACGGAACGAAGCGAAGCGAAGTGGAGTTCGACATGCCTGTAATCTATAATAGTCGAACGGAACGAAGCGAAGCGAAGTGAAGTTCGACACCCCTGTAATCTATAAAAGTCGAACGGAATGGAGTTCGACACTCCTGTAATCTATAAAAGTCGAACGGAACGAAGCGAAGCGAAGTGGAGTTCGACATTCCTGTAATCTATAAAAAGTCGAACGGAACGAAGCGAAGCGAAGTGGAGTTCGACACCCTTGTAATCTATAAAAGTCGAACGGAACGAAGCGAAGCGAAGTGGAGTTCGACACTCCTGTAATCTATGAAAGTCGAACGGAACGAAGCGAAGCGAAGTGGAGTTCGACACTCCTGTAATCTATGAAAGTCGAACGGAACGAAGCGAAGCGAAGTGGAGTTCGACACTCCTGTAATCTATGAAAGTCGAACGGAACGAAGCGAAGCGAAGTGGAGTTCGACACTCCTGTAATCTATAATAGTCGAACGGAACGAAGCGAAGCGAAGTGGAGTTCGACACCCCTGTAATCTATAATAGTCGAACGGAACGAAGCGAAGCGAAGTGGAGTTCGACACCCCTGTAATCTATAACAGTCGAACGGAACGAAGCGAAGCGAAGTGGAGTTCGACATTCCTGTAATCTATAATAGTCGAACGGAACGAAGCGAAGCGAAGTGGAGTTCGACATGCCTGTAATCTATAATAGTCGAACGGAACGAAGCGAAGCGAAGTGGAGTTCGACATTCCTGTAATCTATAACAGTCGAACGGAACGAAGCGAAGCGAAGTGGAGTTCGACATTCCTGTAATCTATAATAGTCGAACGGAACGAAGCGAAGCGAAGTGGAGTTCGACATGCCTGTAATCTATAATAGTCGAACGGAACAAAGCGAAGCGAAGTGAAGTTCGACACCCTGTAATCTATAAAAGTCGAACGGAATGGAGTTCGACACTCCTGTAATCTATAAAAGTCGAACGGAACGAAGCGAAGCGAAGTGGAGTTCGACATTCCTGTAATCTATAAAAGTCGAACGGAACGAAGCGAAGCGAAGTGGAGTTCGACACCCTTGTAATCTATAAAAGTCGAACGGAACGAAGCGAAGCGAAGTGGAGTTCGACACTCCTGTAATCTATGAAAGTCGAACGGAACGAAGCGAAGCGAAGTGGAGTTCGACACTCCTGTAATCTATGAAAGTCGAACGGAACGAAGCGAAGCGAAGTGGAGTTCGACACTCCTGTAATCTATGAAAGTCGAACGGAACGAAGCGAAGCGAAGTGGAGTTCGACACTCCTGTAATCTATAATAGTCGAACGGAACGAAGCGAAGTGAAGTGGAGTTCGACACCCTGTAATCTATAAAAGTCGAACGGAACGAAGCGAAGCGAAGTGGAGTTCGACATGCCTGTAATCTATAATAGTCGAACGGAACGAAGCGAAGCGAAGTGGAGTTCGACATTCCTGTAATCTATAATAGTCGAACGGAACGAAGCGAAGCGAAGTGTAGTTCGACACTCCTGTAATCTATGAAAGTCGAACGGAACGAAGCGAAGCGAAGTGGAGTTCGACACTCCTGTAATCTATAATAGTCGAACGGAACGAAGCGAAGCGAAGTGTAGTTCGACACTCCTGTAATCTATGAAAGTCGAACGGAACGAAGCGAAGCGAAGTGGAGTTCGACATGCCTGTAATCTATAATAGTCGAACAGAACGAAGCGAAGCGAAGTGGAGTTCGACACCCTTGTAATCTATAAAAGTCGAACGGAACGAAGCGAAGCGAAGTGGAGTTCGACATGCCTGTAATCTATAATAGTCGAACAGAACGAAGCGAAGCGAAGTGGAGTTCGACACCCTTGTAATCTATAAAAGTCGAACGGAACGAAGCGAAGCGAAGTGGAGTTCGACACTCCTGTAATCTATAATAGTCGAACGGAACGAAGCGAAGCGAAGTGTAGTTCGACACTCCTGTAATCTATGAAAGTCGAACGGAACGAAGCCAAGCGAAGTGGAGTTCGACATGCCTGTAATCTATAATAGTCGAACGGAACGAAGCGAAGCGAAGTGAAGTTCGACACCCCTGTAATCTATAAAAGTCGAACGGAATGGAGTTCGACACTCCTGTAATCTATAAAAGTCGAACGGAACGAAGCGAAGCGAAGTGGAGTTCGACATTCCTGTAATCTATAAAAGTCGAACGGAACGAAGCGAAGCGAAGTGGAGTTCGACACCCTTGTAATCTATAAAAGTCGAACGGAACGAAGCGAAGCGAAGTGGAGTTCGACACTCCTGTAATCTATGAAAGTCGAACGGAACGAAGCGAAGCGAAGTGGAGTTCGACATCTGTAATCTATGAAAGTCGAACGGAACGAAGCGAAGCGAAGTGGAGTTCGACACTCCTGTAATCTATAATAGTCGAACGGAACGAAGCGAAGCGAAGTGGAGTTCGACATGCCTGTAATCTATAATAGTCGAACGGAACGAAGCGAAGCGAAGTGGAGTTCGACATTCCTGTAATCTATAACAGTCGAACGGAACGAAGCGAAGCGAAGTGGAGTTCGACACCCCTGTATGCTATAACAGTCGAACGGAACGAAGCGAAGCGAAGTGGAGTTCGACATTCCTGTAATCTATAATAGTCGAACGGAACGAAGCGAAGCGAAGTGGAGTTCGACATGCCTGTAATCTATAATAGTCGAACGGAACGAAGCGAAGCGAAGTGGAGTTCGACATTCCTGTAATCTATAACAGTCGAACGGAACGAAGCGAAGCGAAGTGGAGTTCGACATTCCTGTAATCTATAATAGTCGAACGGAACGAAGCGAAGCGAAGTGGAGTTCGACATGCCTGTAATCTATAATAGTCGAACGGAACAAAGCGAAGCGAAGTGAAGTTCGACACCCCTGTAATCTATAAAAGTCGAACGGAATGGAGTTCGACACTCCTGTAATCTATAAAAGTCGAAAGGGAACGAAGCGAAGCGAAGTGGAGTTCGACATTCCTGTAATCTATAAAAGTCGAACGGAACGAAGCGAAGCGAAGTGGAGTTCGACACCCTTGTAATCTATAAAAGTCGAACGGAACGAAGCGAAGCGAAGTGGAGTTCGACACTCCTGTAATCTATAAAAGTCGAACGTAACGAAGCGAAGCTAAGTGGAGTTCGACACACCTGTAATCTATGAAAGTCCAAAGGAACGAAGCGAAGCGAAGTGGAGTTCGACACTCCTGTAATCTATGAAAGTCGAACGGAACGAAGCGAAGCGAAGTGGAGTTCGACACTCCTGTAATCTATAATAGTCGAACGGAACGAAGCGAAGTGAAGTGGAGTTCGACACCCCTGTAATCTATAAAAGTCGAACGGAACGAAGCGAAGCGAAGTGGAGTTCGACATGCCTGTAATCTATAATAGTCGAACGGAACGAAGCGAAGCGAAGTGGAGTTCGACATTCCTGTAATCTATAATAGTCGAACGGAACGAAGCGAAGCGAAGTGTAGTTCGACACTCCTGTAATCTATGAAAGTCGAACGGAACGAAGCAAAGCGAAGTGGAGTTCGACATGCCTGTAATCTATAATAGTCGAACAGAACGAAGCGAAGCGAAGTGGAGTTCGACACCCTTGTAATCTATAAAAGTCGAACGGAACGAAGCGAAGCGAAGTGGAGTTCGACATGCCTGTAATCTATAATAGTCGAACAGAACGAAGCGAAGCGAAGTGGAGTTCGACACCCTTGTAATCTATAAAAGTCGAACGGAACGAAGCGAAGCGAAGTGTAGTTCGACACTCCTGTAATCTTTGAAAGTCGAACGGAACGAAGCGAAGCGAAGTGGAGTTCGACATGCCTGTAATCTATAATAGTCGAACAGAACGAAGCGAAGCGAAGTGGAGTTCGACACCCTTGTAATCTATAAAAGTCGAACGGAACGAAGCGAAGCGAAGTGGAGTTCGACATGCCTGTAATCTATAATAGTCGAACAGAACGAAGCGAAGCGAAGTGGAGTTCGACACCCTGTAATCTATAAAAGTCGAACGGAACGAAGAGAAGCGAAGTGGAGTTCGACACTCCTGTAATCTATAATAGTCGAACGGAACGAAGCGAAGCGAAGTGTAGTTCGACACTCCTGTAATCTATGAAAGTCGAACGGAACGAAGCCAAGCGAAGTGGAGTTCGACATGCCTGTAATCTATAATAGTCGAACAGAACGAAGCGAAGCGAAGTGGAGTTCGACACCCTTGTAATCTATAAAAGTCGAACGGAACGAAGCGAAGCGAAGTGGAGTTCGACACTCCTGTAATCTATAATAGTCGAACGGAACGAAGCGAAGTGAAGTGGAGTTCGACACCCCTGTAATCTATAAAAGTCGAACGGAATGGAGTTCGACACTCCTGTAATCTATAATAGTCGAACGGAACGAAGCGAAGCAAATTGGAGTTCGACACTCCTGTAATCTATAAAAGTCGAACGGAACATCGCCGAAATTCCTAAATAGGCCCATATTTCCAAGAGGCCACCTTGGACACCGGCCGCCTGAACCAAGAGGCCGCCTTGGACATCGGCCGCCTGAACCAAGAGGCCGCCGAGGACAAGAACTATGGACTGGAACGTTGATTTCCAACCCTGATATGGAGATTTAAGATTATAGTTTAACTGATTGCATAAACTGTAATTTTTCAGTAAAAAAATCTATCAGAAAGTAGCGTAGAAGTTCCTGGCTTTCTACGTAAGTCGTGTTTTTTTGTTTTGCAAATAGCTCTGAATTATAAATTGATATCAATCTAAGCCAGTGGTGGCCAACCTTTTTTGTGCCACGGCATACCTTGTGAGTAACTTTTGACCAAAACCGCACGCGGAACACGACTCGTGGTACTTTTTGAAAACAAATTCGGCACACTGGTTGGCTTTCACTGATCTAAGGAGTCATTCAGAAATTCTCAACGACAAAATGGTAAAGAAGTTCAAATAAAAATAGAATTTCTTAAAATTGTTTGTTCTTAAAAGCAGAGTTGGCAATCGACGGAATTCGGCCATTTTTTGTCTCCTGCCGTCGGCGGCCAACGGCCACCTGCCGACTGCCGATGGCAGGTGACATCGGCCGATGGCCGCCGATGGCAGGTGTCAATCGGCGGGTTTTCGCCGATTGCCGCCATCGGCATGCCAACTCTGCTTAAAGGAACTAATCCCAGTAAAGCAAGTGTGTATTTTGCAAGATGAAAATAGAAAAAAAATGTAATAAATTTTATATCAAGTTCCATCTTTTTGCCAATTTCTAGCATTCTTCATTCTCATCCTTACAACTTTTCTTTTTTTTTCGCAATTTAAAATCCAAAAATTGTACAGTAAAAGATGTCAAGCGATATGAACTGTCCTTGTACAAAATTAGTTTTAAGATTTACGATTGTTTAATCCAGGTATGGTCAACTTATGTGATTTGATACAATTTTGTGTGGAAAGTAATGAGAAATTGCACGAATTTACACCGTGAGCTTTTTTTTGTCATTATTATCCTTTAAAGCATGCCTTAATGCGTAATTTCTAACCAATTTTCTATTAAGAGATGAATTATGACAAAAAACAGCAAAAACAACTAAAAACAGCCGAACCCAGATAAACACAGTCAAAAACAGCAAAAACAGAAAAAAACAGTCGAAAACAGCTAAAAGAGCAGAACACAGCCAAACACAGCCGAAAATAGTTCAGCACAGACAAAATCAGCCTTGTACGGAACACGATTTTCGTTATTTAAACTCCTTTGATATATCTTTCATGTTATTTCGGCTGTTTTTGTCTGCATTCGGCAGTGTTTGAATGTGTTTGGATTTTTTCGGCTTTTTTCGGAATTTTTCGGCTCTTTTGTCTGCTTTTGACTGTTTTCGCCTGTTTCTGACTTAGTTTGTCTGTATTTAGCTGTGTTTTGCTGTTATTAGCTGTTTTGGACGTTTTTTTATTTTTGGCTGATTTTGTCTATTTCTGACTGCTTTTTGCTGATTTTTTGGTGTTTTTGACCTATTTTGTTTGTTTTTGATTTTTTACTATTTGTTGGCTATTTTTTTCAGTTTCTAACTTTTTTCTGTTTTTGTCTGTTTTTTGCTGTTTTCGACTGCGTTTGTTCGACTGCTTCTGGCTATTTATATTAAAACCGTTTGACATTGTGAATATTTTCAGCTGATTTTGTCTGTGCTCGACTGTTTTCGGCTGTGTTTGGTTGTGTTCTGCTCTTTTAGCTGTTTTTGACTGTTTTTTTGCTGTTTTTGACTGTGTTTGGTTACTTTTGGCTGTTTTCTGCTAATTTTGTCTACGTTTGACTGTGTTCTGCTTTCGTTAGCTGTTTTTGGCTATTTTTTGCTGTTTTTGGCTGTTTTTTTGCTGTTTTTGGCTGTTTTTTTGCTGTTTTTGACTGTGTTCTGCTTTTGTTAGCTGTTTTGACTGTTTTTTCTGTTTTTGGCTGTTTCTAGCTGTTTTTGGCTGTTTTTAGCTGTTTTCGGCTGCTTTTGCTGTTTTGACTGTTTTTTGCTGTTTTTGGCTTTTTTTTAGCTATTTTTAACTGTTTTTTGCAGTTTTTGACTTTTTTTGCTGTTTTTGGCTATTTTTGACTGTTTTTTGGCTGCTTTGGGCCGTTTTCGATTATTTTAAGCTATTTTTTGTCACAATTCATCTCTTAATTGTACCTCAATAGAAAATTTGAACCGAAACTACACACGGTATGCTGTTTCAGTCACAACCATCTCAAACAAAGTGTCCCATAACACAAAAAAAAACAGTTCCACATCACTGATTTAATCTGCTCACTTCAGAATCCCTCAAATACTCTCTAATTCCTTCAATGAATGTCCAAATGACCGGTAAAAATACAAATTAATTTGTTTAATTGACTCCTGTAGTAAGCATACAGCACACGAGGATTAAATGGAAAATACATATAAAAAGAAAACAAATAAAATTCTTGTTGACATTTTTCCTTCTCGTCCATCGCATTTTCATTCAGAAAGTTGTCGTGGTCGGTTCGAGTTTTGAGTTTCGTGCTGAATTTTTGATTCTGTGGATTTAAAAGACATTTCAGGTTGAGATTTTGAAGTGTTAAGATTGAAAGTCATTATGGCATTATCAGAAATTATAGATTCTCTCCGTCCACTGCTGTTTGTGTCAAGAGCTTCAGGCTTTCAGCTATTTACAATTGACGTGACAAAAATTGAAGCAAAAATGAAATTTCGCGATTTTTTCTCAATTTTTCTAACAATTATGACAAATGTTTTGGTAAATTCAACATTTTGGATATCGGAATATAATCCAGGAATTCATGGAATTGTCGTCATGAAGTACAGCCTGCCATTCCTCATGTTTTTTAATCATATTGGAAATTTTTTTGCAATGATTTGGATTTTTTTCAATCGACGTAAAATTGTCAAAATTTTGGAATTTTTATCAGAAATTGATGAAATTTTGATGAAAATTGGTGAAAATATTGATCATGGAAGGAACAAGAGGAATTTGCAGTTTTTAGTGGCAGTTCCAATCACATTTGTGTGCACAATTACAACATTTTGTTGCCTTTTTCATCAAACTAATCACTTCCGACTTGACTTTTTACTTCAAGTTTTTTCATTGTGGATTTTTATTTGCACATTTGTGCTGTATTTTCAGCTAGTCGCTGGCGTGTCTGGAATCTCACAAAGATTTGGAAAAATGTGTGAAATTATGAATAAAATTTTACCAAAAAATTGCACAAATGTTCAAAAAATTCAAGAAATTCATTTAAAAATTGCCGACTCGATTGGAATTTACAATAAAGTTTATGGACCGTTGATGGTTTTTTACTTTGGCGGATCATTTTGTTGGCTTTGTATTTCAATATTTGCTGTTGCAATGATTCCAAATGTCAATAAATCTACAATTTGTGCACTTATGTGTGTCGTTATTCATTGCTTTATTACGATAATTACATGCTTTTCTATTGTTAAATTGGCTGAGGATGTGACGACAAAAAGGAAGAAATTGGTTAAAAATTCATACAAATTGGTTAATAAATTTAGCCAGAATTTGGATTTTTGTGGAAAAATTTTACAATTTCAATCGCAAGTTATGGATGTAAAATTTGTATTTTCTTGTGGATTTTTTGATATTAATTGGAAATTTGTCTTTAAGGTGAGAAATATTTTGTTTCGAAAAATTCAAAAAATTT